>JAVTVY010016027.1:0-67093 GCA_036873755.1 Hanleya hanleyi | reverse complement strand
TGGTGTATCAGTTGTCAACTTGTCATACAACATGGACATACAACAGGGACAATGGTGAGAGCAGTGCTGGATAAGTTATCATACATTGACAAGCAGTGCTCGACGATCGGTTGTCATACAGCATGGACAATGGTGAGATCAGTGGTGATAATCAGAACAGTGTGGGCGGTAGTGAATATTCAGTGGTCATACATTACAGTGATAACAGTACTGGGCAATCGGTTGAAATGTAGAAAATAGTCGAACAACGGTTATCATAAAGTGTGGACAGCCTCAGAGGTGAACAATTTAATTGTTTGTCAACACAACATATGGACATTTACAATGATTGACAATCACCTGCGGCTAGTGTGGACATTGTTTGTAGTGATTGACAACCAGTTTTGAACAAATTGGCAGTGAGTGTAATCTGGTCCTCATTTGTCGTGCAGTGTGGTAACAGTGCATGCAAGTCAGTGGAATACAGGTTACATTTGTAGTAGTTGGCTAATTGTTAATGATAGTGCGTACAATGACAATGTTGATAACCGGTAACTTTCAGAATGATCATTTATCTTTTGTAGGCTTCATTAAACAATTTGTTGTTTAAAGTTGTCTTTCAGTTTCAATTACTTGATTGATCCTACATAATTACTGATACCGGTACTACTGATGTATGTTGTAACCAGCCAAGAGCATCCAAATACATCACCCTGTGCAACTGAGCGGCATGCATGTCAGGTAGGGTATAGTGGGGGGAGGGGGGGGGGGGACGGGGATTGATGTTGGGTGAATTGAGGGTCGCCGTTAGGCCGATGCAATTGTATTTTCCGACGTTGATCCGTTGCTGATCCAACGCTGGTGTCACTCTCCAACCGACGTCAGCGCCATCATTGGGCTGCGGTGCAAAAGGTTGTTGAGCCGAAGTCGGGTGCCGACATTAGCCCGATAAAACTCAACATATTGGGCCAATGTTGGGCCACCCTGCACATGGTGTCTGGGTAATGGGCTCTCTAATAAGCATAGGAAACAGAGCCCTCTGAAGAAATCCTGGCGACGCCCATGTCTTATGACAGAGCGAGATTGACCTATTTGTTGGGGGTCAAATTTGTTCGTTTTGTCACCTTTTTTTTGTTTTGAATTACCATTACTCAAGAATAATTCTGTCATTTATGCCAAGCTTCACACTGGACACATTCTCGGGCTACAGCCAAAAAAGACATCAATATTGTCATCATGTGTGTATGCATATGTAATATGTCGATTTCTGTCTTATCATTACCACCATGTCTCAAGAATATGCGAGTACCATATTATGGAACAAAGCTTTTAAAAAATTAGCAAGAGTGGCCTTTAACATATCTCCATAATGTATCCACTCGAAAAACAAAACAGTGTCCTGATTTTCGAATCATGTTGACCTTAACCTTAATCGTATGCAACAGAAATGCCCAAATGTATCCATTCATACACAAATTGTGATTTTAAGCAATTCCTGATTTTGAATTAGCAGTGACCTTGATATTTTGATCTTCACCTAAATTCTTGTACATGACCCATTATCCCCCTTTTGTAGTTGCCCTTAAAATAAGGCTACTCCCTACATAGAAATCTGTTATGGAAGAGTGGAATAGACAATCATTGCCATAACAAAATACATCGATCTGCCATCTTGGCAAACATGTGAAAACGACCCTTATATCCTCCATTTTAGAGAGGCTTTCCTGTCGATCGATGATCTAGTGATATGTTGGTGGGTGTCTCTGTTCACTCACTGTAGGAGGAGCATTTCCCCTCGAAGCAATTTGTGATTGGAGGGACCACTATCACAGCAGAATAGTTGAGGGTCCAGGGGCTACCTAGGCCCGGAAGCTTCAGGGGTCTTACATGGCCAGAGACGCGTTCTATCGTATTTCCGAGCACTAAAACAAGAGATCTTCGC
Organism: Hanleya hanleyi; assembly: GCA_036873755.1. Lineage (NCBI taxonomy): Eukaryota > Metazoa > Mollusca > Polyplacophora > Lepidopleurida > Hanleyidae > Hanleya > Hanleya hanleyi. The sequence continues at coordinate 65,172 of JAVTVY010016027.1, read as the reverse complement.
CTGTGTATACTCTATTTATTTTGCCTGTTTTATTGTTTCTCATCATATTTTTTTTCAAATATTCGAAGTCAAGCAATGATGATGTTTGGAAGTATAAATAATTTTAGGTGAAATGTAAAGGTTTTCATATTTCCTTTTCATATTCTTCATGGGCAATTTAATGATTGAAATATCAGCCTAACTACTTCATTTGGTTTTATTTGAAGTATTCTGCCTCCTGGCATGCTTGGTAGCTTTTGAAAGTGCTTCGATGTTGGTATCTCAAGCCATGTCGATTTCAGAGATGAAATCCACATTGCATATCTGGCCTTGTTTAACGCTGGTTTGTGACATTACATCAGACCACACAGCCTTTCGTCAATACTTGTAATGTTCAGTCTCCTGGCGGCTGGTCTGACGTGACATCACAATCAAAGAAAGATACGCGATGACGTTTTGCAAATCTAGGTGTACCAACTTTCAAAAAGATCCTAGCAGACAAGATAATTCAAATAATTCAGGTGAAGTAGATATACTGGTATATCTATCATTATTCAACCTATATTAAATGTGAAACTGAGAATTTAAAAACTTTGCATTTCACCTTTAAATAATAAATAGCGTTTCAATTGAAATACAAGCGTCATGTCCGTCATTCAATATTCAGCCGTGGTCCATTAAAGAATCTCTGTGTCCATAATCCACATCTTCATTTTATCCAGCCAATTTTTACGTTCCCACTTCGAACCTGCCTTGATTTATCTGACCACCTTCAGCGTTCAAATTCCGAGCTGTACATTTCGCCTATGAATGAGAGACGAAACCAATCAGAACGTACACGTCGATTGAGATTAGAGTAACACCATCCTGTATTAGCAGCATCCTTCCTCCTAATATGGTGCCCACTATATAAGTCAGCCAATCAATGACGCTCTTGTGCGACCCATTTCGAATTTCAAATATTTTTGAGGTGAGGGACGTCTCGTGTCCATTCATAAGTTCTTTTTACATTGAAGAGGGCCAGATATATCCAGGTGAGTTCGAAGTGGGAACGTAGAAATTCGCTTGATGAAATGAACACGATAATCCAAAGACCTAATTCATATCACAGCATGAGCACCAAATTCAAGATGAATGTCAATTGTGGCACCATAATGTCGGGTAGATATATTGGCTGGTCTTTGATATTAGGGATATTTTCAGGGGTTCAGGAGAATAGTGCTTATTGCTGTTTTGAGGTACATCTAATAGTATGTAGCTAAATAATATATAGCCCTCACGAGTATGAGGGTTATAGGTCGACCCCAGTCACATCCAGCGAGGGTTTTATGGTTAACTTAAAAAATGTACTGCGCGCGCGCGCAGACCCCTTGTTATCACATTATATTGTTATGACGTTGTTGTTCTGACGTTCATTGTTGAATAAATTGATGAAAAAAAAAACACAAAAAAATGATTTGACTTTTTCTCTCTTTATTTAAGTCAACAAGAATGATGAGTTACTCTATACAAATAGAATACAGGGTACAAATAGTAGGGATATGTACACATAGAATAGTAGTGATTAAGGTACAAAAAAAGTTTGTCAGGAGTAGGATTCGAACCCACGACAGCAATTGCTGACCAGCACTTAGGACTGGCGCCTTAGACCACTCGGCCATCCTGACTTTTACAGTTTTATAACTCGTGTATCCACAGTTAATGTTCCACATTTTACAAGTCCAAGTATGTAGTGCTCACACCGTCGGCCAATACTTTTCGTTTGGGATAAAAGAAAGTAAAGGCGTCTCGTTGCTGGATATAGGTCCGCATCTGGTGGTCGACGACCCGGAATCCGTGATTAGTGCCACTCGCACTGGCCTGGCTTTGTAACACGCCCAGGTAGAGAGCTTTGTCTATGTTGGGATCGCGCCGGCTCACTCCTTTGCAGCTAAACTTATCCTCTCCTCCATCTCCTCCGTAACAGTAGTAGGTCTTGGAGGAGAGCGCAATCATAGCATCTCCGCTCCACTCCAGCTTGAAGAGCCCGGGTGTCCGCTTGTCGTAGGTGTAGTGATCGCGTCGGGGTATCCACTGGTCCCGTTCCGCCTCATATTGTGCCCGTAACTCGGGTTTGACGAGAGACTCCCAGTCCGGGTGGGAAACGGCCATGTAGGCCGAATCTGTATCCATTTCCATGAGTTGCCAGTCTGAGGCATCAAAATACACACCCATAAAATCATAGATGAATTCCAGCATCCTCAGCTTGGCCATCTGATAGACCATACACCCAATTTGGAGGGGTAAATTATACCGGATAGTCTTCTTGGCTGACGTGACTTCATAGGTATCGTCATCGATCACCTCCACGGATCGAAACAGCGGGGAATTGACTTTTTTGCGAGCTTGGGTAGTCGTGCAAATGTTCACATTGACGTGCTTATCCTGGTTGGTTACCGTTTTTCCATAATAACCATTGCCAGTGAGTTTCCAACATTCAGCCATGATGGCCTGACTCGGGTCTTGATCACCTTGACGACGGGCCTTCGTCACGAGGTCCGCATTCTCCGCAAAACAAGCCTCAGGTACGTACTGGATTACCTGATAGATTTGAGTAATTTCCAAACCGTGTTGCATGTACCACTGCAGTAAGGGGGTGCCCAGCAAGATTTTCTCGGCCCACATACTTCCAATCAACATGCGGCGAGGTTTAGGCAAACACTCGTGTTGCTCCGCATAGGCGCTCATGGTCTCTCCAATGTCAGACCGACCCACCAGCGTGTTCTTGAAGATAGGCGGACACTGGGCGAAGAGGGGCTTGAGAGTGTCGGGAACATGCACATCACATTCTACAAAGCCGTAGAGCTGACCCGAACGAATGGCGTCCAACATCTGGGGTAGACTGAGCAGTCGCCGACGACTCAAGGGATATTCACGTTCTTTTAAGAACCGTTGTAAATGAGGTAGGGCCTGGCACATGGTGTGGAATTCACACTCCCACATCTCTATGAGATGGAATCCTCGCTCTTTGACATAATCACCGTTGATCACTACTTCTTCCCGTAATTCTTGCGCGGTTTTTCCACGTCGCTCATTGAAGCGTCCCGCACTAAAATGACATTCGTGACCGTGCCAGTAACACCCGTAAAACTGAAATACAGTAGGTGTGCCTTGTACAAGGGCAAACCCATCGACGGGCAGTCGGCGATCTCCTATCCGCTTCTCCGTGGCGTTGGTCTGGTGACGTATATAAATGGCCCGTCGATAGGCTTCCCAATCTATCCACTGGTCGGCGAGATGTTTGTACGGCGTCCGTTCAGGTGTAAAATGCCTACCTTCTGCCAACCAACGTGTATAATGTCCACTCGGCATAGGTTGGGCGAGCGACCACAGGTACAAGGCATTGGCGTCAAAACCGATGATTTTGGCACAGGGTTTCCCACTAGGGAGCGTAGTGACGTCCTTCTCATGGTAGCGGTGGAAAATAAGACTGGGGCCACCCACAATGTTCTGCTTCAAACAAGCGTGCATGTCTGCATCTTTTCGTTGTATGAGTGAAAAGTAGGTTGGACACTCTTGAAAGAGATGGCGAAGCGCCAGACCCGGTAAACTTAAACACTCTTTGAAGATGTCCACACGCATTTGGCGACGAAAGAGTTGGACCATTTTCTCGGCCGCTTCGAGAAAGGGCACGACGTCCAAATTGTTGTACCACACCAGGAAATCTCGCAACGTCTTCATGCTGTGGCAGTTCCATATCTGCTGGAGTTCGATGTAGGTGGCCTCCGGCAGAGCTTCCCCTTTCAGGTCATTGTAAAACGCTTCCCGAGGTGGTAACTGGGTGTCTTCTAAGCGGTCCAGGCTCGTCATATAGGTGTAAGGAAAGTAACCTTTGGTTTGTGCACAGTCATAGGCCTTGACCCACTGGTCATAGCTACAATTTGGAGCTAAATAGTTCCGTACATCGAGAAAATGCAGTGATGTGGTAGTGAGGGCCATGTGGTTGTTGATCTTCTTGATCACCGACTTGATGGTATCGGACTGCGCTAAGTAAGGATAGAGAAATTCCTTGACCAGGTTCAAGTCGTATCGCCCCGAATTGAAGCCGAGCACCGGTAACTGACCTAAGTATTGAAGGAACCGTAACTTCAATTTCTCCGCATACGGTTTAGGTAATGGAACATCCTGCGACTGCAGAGGCTGGGACTGCTGGGACTCGGACTCGGACTCGGACTCGGACTCTTCATCGTCGCTGAACGCTACACCCGGTTCAGGAATGCGGTCGTCCAGCTGGGTCAGTACGTCGTCGAACTTGGCCACCAACAATTCCGTACTGGCCGCACTCACTCGCTCTAAATACTCCATCATACGGGTGATCAACTCATGGGCTTCTCCCGTGGACACGAAACACACCGGTGCAGCGTCATAGCCAGGTACATTGGATGAAATGCTGACACTGAGGGGGATATGTCGCTGTGTCCACTGCGTTTTAGCCGAAAACAGGTCCATGGGCTCCAACACGGCCTCAAAATCATAGCATGCCCGGTAGGGGAAATAACGGTCCTCTTCCGGTATGATGATACCCTCCTCGGCCAGTTCCTGGAAAATAGTAGGTGTATTATGATACACTCCACCCGGATAGACTCGCTTGACACTGTTGTCACAGATTTTCTCGTGGTGATGTAAGTTGTAAGACTGGTTAAACACACGATGGCATTGGGCACAACTGAAAGACTGAGCGTACAGGCTCATATTGGTAATGAGCGAAAAATGACTCACGCCATTGTCATCGAACACATTCACTTTCATCGTAGCAGCATACCGTTCTGTGGATCGACGAACCAATTCAGCCACAAAGGTGTCGTCATCCTCCCGTCGTAATCGATAAACAAAGATATTAATATCGAACAATGTTTCTACATCATCCAAATTCTTAAAGGGGACTCCACGGAAGTGCCGCTTATCCATGTCTTGCTGCTCTAAATACTCTTCCCAATAGCCATCGGTGACTGTGTCACAAGCCTGGGGGTTACACTCGTCCAGATGCACGGCCAAACACCGAAACAGACATTTCCGGTCTTTGTAGGGCCCCTTTTGTCCTACTGTTAATCCATACAGGCCTTTTCGATGAATCAACCACGGGGGAAGTTGTACAGGAGCACCGATCGGGTGATCTCGCATTTTCGTGACGAAAAATGTGACGTTAGTCACCATTTCCACCAACCATTGTGTATTGGGGCGTTGCAGGCGGGCCCACTCCAACGGGTCTAATGTAGTGAGTTGCTCGACCACCGGCTCCAGAGAAATCGCATCCGTGATGGTGAATGGCTGGTCAAACACATACGAATTGTTACTGGGATAGAAATACCGCAGTTGGTCCGTCTCTTTGTGCCGTAAGATATACCCAAATGTGACATTCAACTTATAGGCTGTCACCTGATCTTTGAAAATGTTCTCGGCATATGTAGTGAGATACGTGAGGTCCTCCAGGCGAAAATTGTATAAGTCCAAAAGACGACGATCACGGTGAAAACAATGGCGTATGGTAGCCCAGTGTCGTTGATAAATGGCCCTGACACGTGCATCTTCAGGCAAGACTTCAACCGGAGGTGCTGCTGGGTCGAAGGGAAAATCTTCTCCACGTCTCATGCTTACTGGAAAAAAGTAAATGGATGGCTGTGCTGGCTGCGTGGCTGGCTGGCTGGCTGGCTGGGAGACAGGTCAGGTAAGTCAGATTGAATACACCCTGGCCCTAAAAATGAACTCCTTTTATAACCCATTGACCTCATTTGCATATTTTCAGCGGACAACAGACCGCCATCTTGAAAACGACCACCCCTAACCTACAAAAACAAGCCACCATCTTGAAAACGACCACCCCTAACACACACAAACAGGCCGCCATCTTGAAAACGACAGTGGCAAAGACCTCATTTGCATATTTTCAGCGGACAACAAGCCGCCATTTTGAAACACACCACCCATAACACACACAAAAACAAGCCGCCATTTTGAAAAAAACCCAAAGACCTCATTTGCATAATGTGGACAACTACAGGCCGCCATTTTGAAACACACCACCCATAACACACACAAACAAGCCGCCATCTTGAAACCGACCACCCCTACCCTACAAAAACAAGCCGCCATCTTGAATCCGACCACCCCTAACCTAGAAAAACAAGCCGCCATCTTGAAAAACGACATATGCAAATGAGAGGGGATCGGGAAAAGCTCGGGGATCGGGAAACGGACACCGACCACCCGTTTGCATAGACTCACGCATGCGCATACACTCACGCATGCGCACACATACAATCACCAGGGGGAAAAACCCATCACACACACACAAACAAGCCGCCATCTTGAATACGACCACCCCCACCCTACAAAAACTAGCCGCCATCTTGAACATATGCAAATGAAGAGGGGGAAAAACCCATCACACACACAAACAAGCCGCCATCTTGAATACGACCACCCCTAACCTACAAAAACAAGCCGCCATCTTGAAACCGACCACCCCCACCCTACAAACACAAGCCGCCATCTTGAACATATGCAAATGAGGGCTGGGGAAAACCCATAACACACACAAACAAGCCGCCATCTTGAATACGACCACCCCCACCATACAAAAACAAGCCGCCATCTTGAATACGACCACCCCTAACATACAAAAACAAGCCGCCATCTTGAATCCGACCACCCCCACCCTACAAAAACAAGCCGCCATCTTGAATCCGACCACCCCCACCATACAAAAACAAGCCGCCATCTTGAATATACCCAATGAACCCAATGACCTCATTTGCATAAAACTCATTTGCATAGACTCACGCATGCGCACACACATAGCCACGCCCCCAAAATAAATTCTGCGCATGCGCAATTGAGGGGTAAATGTAACAGATCCTTACTACATACTACTGTCATCTTTTTGCCATTTTCGCCTTTTTTTTCTTGGACTGATATTCCGAATTTTTATTTTTCCATATTTTATCTCAAAAAATAGTTAATATGATAGAGAATAATTAGTTTTGGCAAAATAAATTACTTTTATGCACATTTAGGCAAGAAAATGCGGAAATAAATGAACAGAAATGACAGAAAACGCAATTTTCTGGGGACCGCCATTTTGAATTTACTCATGATGTTTTGCACCTAGGATTATGCAAATAGTCTCAAAGTGACGGCAATAAGATTCGCGGGAAAGTCAGAAAGTTTCAGCTCTCTTTTTCTCTTCGTACTCATCCGTCAAATTTAAGGAGCTGAAAGCGTGCACACTATATGAAAGTCTTTGATTGCGTCACACTGACGTAAGCAAATTCGCATTCAATTCGGCAAATTCACATCTGCATTTTTGGGCCGAAGTTTTCAATCAGATTTCCCAATTTTGCGTTCATGCAATGTTCCCACAAGAAAGTCATATTTGTTTGGCACTTCCATGTAGAGAAAGGCAATAATTTATAAGAAATACAGCTAAAACGATATGTCCAGTCAAACCATATTTGGTCGATATTTTGAATAGACCCATGATTGTCTGACATGAGGGTCAGCATCACAGAGACAATCCACGGGTGTATACCTACGGACCGCCATAGCTCAGTCGGTAGAGCCCTGCACAGGTGTAGGGTGTAGGGTGGGGGAAGATAGGTGCATAATACAAAATTGTCTAGCCTAGCTCAGCAACAAAAACAAATTATGAACTGGCCCATCCTAACTTCATCCTATCAGATTTGATTAATTTTAACTTCATTGATGTAATCATGTATCGATGCTGAGCATCGTCGGTAATTTCTAAATCGACGTCTTGAGGGTCCTCTGGAAGTTTCATTTTAATGTGTTTATTCCTCCTAATTAATTTCCGAGAAAGAACGGAGATATTAATTATAACGAAAATTGGCTAAATAGATTTAAAACTACCTTCAGGGAAGACGACGTTACTGTGACGCCATTAGAGCGGCCATTGTTATTGTTATTACATTATCTTGTAACGTTACACCTCCTAGTGGAAATGGTTAAATATACCGGAATTCAGGGAAATAGATGGGGGTGGAGGGAGGGGGACCCTTCAATATACTAAAAAGAGTCAACGCCAATAATTTCCTTCTTAAAAACTAAATATTTCTTGTAGAAAATATCGTTTCACTCAGTCTAATATAGGATATAGGGGGAGGGGGAATACGGCCTTCCTGCCCCGGCAGAGATCAACACCAAATGCTCAAGTGACTTGGTCATTAGAGTTAATTAGCAGTTATGATGTTTAAATATGTAAAATTAGTCTGGGAACAAGCAGATTTGGATTCAACACCCTCGGCTTACCCTGAAACCACATGTTACCAGCTGGCAATACAAAAAGCCGCAACATCTATACCTCCAGTGTCTTTTTTATTCAAAATCAGAACTGTGCTAGTTTGCTTCCATCTTATTATGTAAGCCTACGTGAATGATTTTGAGACCGAAATATGTTGTTTTATATAAAAGTGTACATCAGTTCAACAAAAACACTTTTGATTGTGATCGGAAGAAACTGGCGAATAGTACGTCAAATTATTTGCAAAACAGAACTAAACAATAGGATAATTAAAATATATGTAACAAAAATGTACCATCACAAGCAGCCAGAGGATGCTAGGTCCCCCGCCAAAATGGCAGCAATATTTATAAGCGCTGTCGGTTTCAGAAGATATTCATGAGGATGGCAACAGCTACTTCACAGGCGTAAGAAGCAGAGGGGTCTTTCCACCTTCCCAGGTTTTGAGATCAACTCCGAATGGCTGACTGAATGTTGATTGCTACTGTAATATATTTTCTTTACCATGTAGCATGAAAATTATGTAACCGAAATGCAACCCGAAGAGACAACTCATGGCATATTATCTGCAAACTAAATTTGACAAGAATATGAAGGCATCCTCAACCTATTGCCCAGAAACCAAATTTAGACTTTGCCACAAGGAGTCACCACCTGTAGGTGCAAGCAGGCAAACACAATCCCAAATGACATCTCATGTCATGGTATCGGCATATGAACTTTGAGACTCTGAAGAGGGGTCCTCAAGTTATTGTCGGTACTAGATGCCCACCGGTGTTCATGTTATTTGGGGCGGGTCACATATGAATACAAAATTTGAGAATAATCTGATGAGCAGTTGCCAAATTATTGCCCGGAAACAAATTTTTCCACCAGGAGACGCCACCTGTAGGCAGAAGCGGGGAAAATACAATCCCAAGGAACATGGTATCGTGGGGACATCTGCATACCAAATTTGAGAAGAATCTGACGAGGGTCCTCAAGTTATTGCCCAGAAACCAAATTTAGATTTTGACACCAGGTGACGCCACCTCTAGGCGCAAGTCAGTGAAATGCATTATCAAGCGACATCTTATGTCACGGTACATTCATACAAAATTTGAGAAGAATCCGATGGTCAGTTCTCAAGTTATTACCCGGAATTTGTGATGTTGCCACCAGGTGGCGCCACCTGTGAGTGCAAGTGAGCGAAAGGCAATCCCAAGCAACAGCTCCTGGCATGGTAAATGCATGCCAAATTTGAGAAGAATCCGATGAGCCGCAACGTTTCTCATGTTACCCAGAAAGGTACATATGTAGGATATTTCAAAGAAATTCGACCAAGTGTTTCTAAGTTATCACTTGCAGCATGGAATAATGGAATGAACTCTAGTGGCGCCACCTCCGGGTGGATTTTGCTGAAACGCATCACCAACGGTGTTTTGTCACAGGGAATGCATTTACCAAATTTCGAAGAAATCCGACAAATTGTTCGAAAGTTATCGCTTGCGAAGGATTTGAACAAACATGAACGGACATGCATTAAAGATTGGAATAAGACCCAGTGGCGCCACCTACAGGCGGATCTTGCTGAAACGTAATACCAGCGACGTCTTATCGCAAAGAATGCAGATACCAAATTTCGGAGGAATCCGACAAAGCATTTAGGAGTTAGCACTTACGCAGTATTTGCACGGACATGCACTAAATATTGGAACAAGACCCAGTGGCGCCACCTACAGGCGGATCTTGCTGAAACGTAATACCAACAGACGTCTTGTCGCAAAGAATGCAGATGCCAAATTTCGGAGGAATCCGACAAAGCATTTAGGAGTTATCGCTTATGAAGCATTTGCACGAACATCCACGAACATGCACTAAAGATTGGAACAAGACCCAGTGGCGCCACCTACAGGCGGATCTTGCTGAAACGTAATACCAACAGACGTCTTGTCGCAAAGAATGCAGATGCCAAATTTCGGAGGAATCCGACAAAGCATATTTGAGTTATCGCTTACGAAGTATTTGCACGGACATGCATGGACATGCATTAAAGATTGGAACAATACCCAGTGGCGCCACCTACAGGCGGATCTTGCTGAAACGTAATACCAAGAGACGTCTTGTCGCAAAGAATGCAGATGCCAAATTTCGGAGGAATCCGACAAAGCATTTAGAAGTTATGGCTTACGAAGTATTTGCACGGACATGTCCGTGCATGCACGGACATATAGAAGCAAGACCCCAGTGGCGCCACCTACAGGCGGATCTTGCTGAAACGTAATACCAAGAGACGTCTTGTCGCAAAGAATGCAGATGCCAAATTTCGGAGGAATCCGACAAAGCATTTAGAAGTTATTGCTTACGAAGTATTTGCACGGACATGTCCGTGCATGCACGGACACATAGAAGCAAGAACCATTTTAAAGTCCCCGGCCGCGTTGCGGCGGGGGACAAAAATATAATGTCCACCTGGCGTCATTAATCCACAAATGACCCATACAAAAGTTAACATGGGAATATGATAATGTACCGTAATGAACAATAACGTGGTGTGGATGGGATTCGAACCCACAATTTACTGGAACCCCGCTCTTCCATATTACCGCGCCTCGTTTATAACTTGCGACTACTGAAAATTTGTCACCTTTACACCTGGACGTAGATCGGCTGATAATACTGTAGACAGCATGGCATGGAGGACAACTAATATTGCCACTGTTGTGATAAGACAGGTTGTCCGGGCGCAAATATAATAAATAATGCATTACAACATGTACAAGAGTAATATATACTGGAGTGGACAGCTAATACCTGAAACTGGCAGCATACTCTGGAGGAAATCCAGTTTCAGTCAGGACAACCACTGTACAGGTCGGACAACCTGTACTGTGGACAACCATTATTGCTTCACCGATTCAGCGGTGTGGGGTTTATGGTCACCAGCGAAGCGCCTTAGACCACTCGATCACCGAGGGCCCGTCACTCGTCAAGGTAAATAATGGAACGTTAGTATAGTATTTAGCTTGGAATGTGAAGATGAGTTAATGAGATGTTTTTTATCTTGGCACGTTTAATCTATGCTTCCAGGAGCGCATAGCTGCTGATACAAGCTGTTTGGATGCATTGCAGCAGGAAGTACAACGGTGTATTATGGAGCACTCTGATATCAAGAATAAAGTAAAGGTGATTATTGTTTTCTTTCTTACAACATTATACTTGACGATATTGTTTTTTTTTTGTCCATGCAGCGCGTTTTTGTCACAAACTTCGTACTTTCTCCCACAATATGACAACACGCGATAACACTGAATGGTGGATCGATGCGTTGTATCGCACTCGTGACAAAATGAAAAACAAATTGTGACTAACCGCGTTAATAATAACTCTAACTGACCAACCGATTTGGGATACCGCAAGATGGATGGCTGCTTCCGCCCAATTCTATACATTTTCGTTATCCCTCAGACTAAGTAGCTGAAACTTTGTACCTAATCTATGGGGATCTGGCGGGATACTACCCCTCATTGTTGGTTATTTGTTCTTACCTCTGGAACGAAAAAAAAATGGAGAGCTGAGGCTCTGTAGACTATCATATTGGTGTCATTTTGACCTTTTTTGCGTGACCCTCAGAGCAGAATATCATGGATAAATTCAAAATGGCAGTTATGTGGAGTACCAGAAAAGTTATATTTTCGTCAGTTTTCTTCAAAATTTGTGCTTTTCTGCACAGAAAATTGGGTAAAACCTATTTTATTTGAAATAAGACTAATTTTTACTAATTTACCATGCAGTTTTTTTTATTTTTTGAAGAAAAAACATAAATATAAAATTCGGAAATTTGTGCTTTTCTGCGCAGAAAATTGGGTAAAACCTATTTTATTTAAAATAAGACTAATTTGTACTAATTTACCAAGCAGTTTTGTTTTTTTTGAAGAAAAACCATAAATATAAAATTCGAAAAAATCTAACCGAAAAATCGGCATTTATAAATGGCATCACTGTGACATCAGTAGTATACAATGCGTATTTGAACGTACACTGGTGTCAGTGCGCAAGCGCGAGGAACCGAAAGTCGTGTGCGCAGGTGTTCTGCGCATGTATGACGCCACTTCCGGTCTGCGTGAATCGGACGTGACTCGGGCGTGACCTGGGTAGGATTGGTTGACCTATATCTGTATTCCTCCGCGGTGATGCGGTTTGGCGGTGATGCGGTCTGCCTCCGCGGACAGAAAGTAGTCCCAACTACGTGGGTTTCCGTGAGAATGTTCGGCAATCTTCAGGGGCGAGAAGGGCCCCTAGTGGACTGATTGGGTCGAGTGAGGTGTCAGAGTGAAGCGCTCCTCCTCCAACCGCTAATATCGGCCCCCGGGCTTATGGGGGCCTGCTGAGAGAGGCAGGGTGGATGTATGTAAAATGAGGATTTGTCCCGAAAATATAAAAGCGGAACGCGGACTTTACCCCTACAATAGGGGAAAACTCCTACCAACCATGTCTAGTGGGGCTAATATCGGTCTCCGAGCTTATCGGGGCCTGCCTATCAAGTCATGGGTGGGTGCATGTAAAATTAGGGTACTCATCTTACATCCGGGGTTTTTTCCATGTAGGTTACTGCGCAGATCACGTGGTTTGGTGGGTCTGCGCAAGTGTGTGACGTCAATTCCGGTTTTCAGAATGACCAAAAAACTACCTTCGAACACAGAAGAGTTCCCATTTTTCCTTAGACCTTAGACGTATGGTCCGGGTTTTCCATCCGGGTTTTCCCCGGCCCGGCCCGGCCCGGCCCGGCCCGGCCGCACGCAGCGCGCGTTATACGGCCGCACGCATGCGCGGGTTATCCGGCCGCGCGCGGGATATCCGGCCGCACGCCTGCGCGGGTGAATTTCGGGTCAAAAGGTCAAAGGACACATCCAGGTCAAAAGGTCAAATGTCCCCTTCCGGCAATGTCCGGCCCTCTCCGAGTCAATAGATAGCCTTTATCCGCCCTCTCGAAGCACCCATGGAATGCACAGATCACGTCATAGCATTATAGTATGGGCCCGAGTGTGTGTACATCCGGGTCCTCAGTGTGCGCGCGAATGACATCATATCCGCATGTAAACTTCACGCCATAGCATTATAGTATGGGGCCGAGTGTGTGTACATCCGGGTCCTCAGTGTGGGCGCGAATGACGTCACATCCGCATGTAAACACACCCATAGCGGTTCCTCCAGCGTGGATGTGCTGTGATGGAGAGAAGGATTCACCTGTAATCTTTGTTGTTGTTGTTGTTGTTGTTGCTCTCTTTTTTGAAATCAGAAAAGTACGCATCACGGACTACACTCGTAGAGCTACGTATAGGCGCGCATGTGTGACATGGTCTATAAAACACGTCCCTCTGGACCCCACACCCCCATTCCTACCGTTGCAGAAACAAGACGGACACCCATCCCTACGCGACTCGCATTTTACAGCATGCGGCCGTGGTTAATTCATTCACAGGTTACAGAGCAGTGGTTCGGTCCATGTTTGGAGATGGCGACGACAACGAGGGGCGACGCCAGATCCTGAAAGAGTTCACAGAACCTGACGCTGTGGCGATGACAGTGTGACCTGACCATAAATACGAGGGTCAGTCAGAGTGTGCGTCATTCGTCTTTGGGTCAACTATGTCACCAGTCCTACGAGCCATCCTTCCCCTTACACCCCAGGTGGGGTTACACGTCTATGAAGATAAAGTCACCCTCGTGGAAGACCGTGGAGATGTTTGCTGGTCGCGCGCTGAGACCGTATCAAATACGGTTACACTACACCGTGACGGCTGGACCCAATTTAAACGGTTGCTGAGAGGTGAGCTCGACGGAAACCTCATCCACATAGACAATGCCATTTACGTACACCGTGGACCCTCCTTCCCACACCTGGGCCGTTACCAGGACCCTACGCGAGGCTTCAACCTAGACCCCGATCTGTGGATAGCGTTCGAGAAAGTGGTGTCTATTGTGGGCCAGCCGTCTACACCGGACGAGCGGTCAGCTGTTCAGTTGGGGTGGGTTCGTGCCCTGAGTGAAGCGACGGCAGAACCCAATGAACAGATTACCAAACCTAGCAATGAAGCGGAGGCAGACGACGATGCCACTGATTATCCGGCTAGACTTTCAACCCAGTGACATGACCACCCGATCCTTTGATCTTACGTCATAAACTTTGTCTCTCTATAAATACGAGAGACAGTCAAATTTTGTACCATTCACTTACTGACCATGACGGAGCATATAATACGAGCGTTTCTTAGCTTGACACCCGAGGTCTTCCTGCACGTCTAAGCGGATAAGGTCGATATCATGGAGGAGGTGGGAGACATCTGTGATGCGGACCCTACACAACCGTGCCCGGCTAACGTTCGCCTGTCCCGGAAGGGCTGGACCAAATTCAAACGGGTGTTGTCTGGTGAACTGGACGGCGACCTAATCCACTTGTGTCACGATGTGTACATCCGACGCGGCCCCTTCTTTGCTCAATTGGCTCGGCTAGATGGGGGTACAGTGCATTTTACCCTTCGCCCTGTTCTATGGTTTGCATTGGAAGATGCCGTGGCAGATGTGGATCAAGTGCTTACGGAGGAAGAGCGGTCATCAGACGAGTTGGACTGATCATTTACCATGGACAATGTGCTGGCAGAAGCCAAAGAAGAAAATCAGACAAAAACTCCGGCCCAAGATATACCCGTTATAAATAAACGATAGAGCTAGGGTCCATCATCATTTGTCACCATGAGGAGCTGGGAGAAGGTGTTGGACAACTTATACTACAGTCCCGACAGTCCGGCGGCCTATAGTTCATTGTCGGCTCTCTATCGAGCGGCCAAACTCCAGGGAATACAACGTGCCCAAGTCCGAGATTGGTTAAAAAAAACAAAACACCTATACCTTACATCGATCTTTTCTACGGAACCGGGTCACCGTAGGTGATATAGATGCCCAGTGGCAAGCGGATTTGGTCAATATGAGCACCTTTGCCAAACACAACGATGGGAATCGGTATTTCTTGACGTGCATCGATATTCTGTCGAAGTATGCATGGGTGGTACCCATCCGGACGAAAACGGAGGCCAATCTCATAGTGGCGTTCAAGGATATCTTCAAGACCGGGCGCAAACCCTTGAATTTGCAAACCGACGAAGGCACGGAATTCCTCAACAGACCGTTCCAACAGTTTCTGAAAGCCCAGAAGGTGTTTTTCTTCCATATGTACAACGAGACCAAGGCTTCCGTTGTGGAAAGATTCAACAGGACATTCAAAGGCCGCATTTATAAATATTTCACCTATAAGAATACAAGGCGCTACATCGAAGTTCTTCCGAAACTTGTGAGTGGTTACAATCGAACCTATCACCGGAGTTTTATTATTATTATCATCTTTATTCCTCTTTCTGGAGAGCAAGAAACAAGCACAATGAGACACATTTTTGTTTTTTTCTTTTCTTATAAGATGCACACTTTGCTTGTCATTAAACGTTAATATAAATACAGTTTTTATACATTATAGTTACAGTCCTGCAATATTTTTGCAGTGGGTATGTATGTCACAGATCACAGTCGTCTGGAACATAATTTTCCAATATCACCGATAATTGACGTTTAGAGAACAGTAATACCGATAGTATATGTATACATACATGAGTAAATAATTATGTTCAATGGAACAAGCGCAATGGGATACAGTTTTTTTATGCCTTTTCTTATAAGATTCCCACTTTGCTTGCCATGACATTTTTTCCATTTCGTTTATATTTTATACATAGTTAATTTAAATACATTTTTAGTTACATTTTAGGTACAGACCTGAATTACTTTACAGTGGGCATGAATGTCACAGATCAGTCGTCAGCAATTTTACAATATAATGTCACCGATAATTAAGAATTAAAGAACAGTGCTACTGATAATACTGACATTTCATTTCGTTGATATTTTTCACACTGTTAATTCTGAAATCGTCGTATTCATCTGCTATGGCATACTGTAGTGGACCACCCAACAACACATGTAAAAGGTCCCAATCCTCTAAACCATGCAAATATACACTAAAGTTGATATCACTAATATTCAAGAAAGAACACCATAATCTATCTCGTATTTTTTCCGTCTTATCACAAGGCAAAACTGTGTTCTAAAACATCAGAATACAGCTTTCCACATATGTGACACAGTCCGTTTTGATCCATTTCTCGCACCGTAATTATCAGAGTCATCAGGTAATGTATAGAGTCTTTGTGTTGCGAATACCGTTTCGCCAGCTGCCACCAGACGGACGGTACCAGTTTGTTGTGCACTTTTACAAATCTATTAAAATCAGTGTTTGGTTCCATTCTTCCCAACTACATACGCTCCTCAAACGTCCGCACGGCACTGGACACGATTCTTTTCCTTCTCTCGGTTGATGGAAAATTGCTGCAGTCGGTATACTCTCTAAAACGTCCCTCAAGTTATATTTTCCTAGAATTTTCATAATGTCAGAAACAAAGCCCAGCTGAGTTTCGTTAGGGGGGTTTAACATGAAAGAGTACAGTCTCGTTAAAAATATAATTTTAGGCAGTCTCTTGTTCTCAAGTCTATACAGTCTTCCGAGGAATAATAATTTCTTTCTGTCTATGTAACCTTCAATAGAGGTCCAGCCAAGAAGACTAACGCACATGTCAGACCTTGTTAATTTAGGGAATCCTTGAATCGATTTGGTAACCCTCCGATGTGCCCTCTCCAACATTAATTTCTCAGTGTTTGATACCGTCCACAATTCACAGCCATACAGGGCTTTAGCATAGGCAGTCTGTTGTGTGATTCGGGCACTCGTTAGAGGACTGAGGGCCTTCGCATGCACTCCGGATTTCAAAAGGGACATGGTGACAGATTTTAATGTAGTACACGCGCATTTGGTACGGTTGAACGAAACACCATTGCTCGCCAATGCGATGCCCACATGGGTTGTTTCGTTCACACAGGGTATTGTTTCTCCGTATAGCTTCAGTGTCTGGTTACTGGGCCGCGTTATTTTGGATGAAAATGTCATTCTCAGTGTTTTCGTTGGGTTGGATAGGAATCTCCACAATATACTGTAAGTTTCGCAAATATTCAACATAACACACATACCACTCCATCTGATGCTAGTTAAGCAGATATCGTCAGCTTGAGTAGGTACGTTAGCTGAAATATCCATGATCATCGAATCCTCGCCCGAAGACTCTATCTTTCGCAGAAGTTCGTCAATGAAAACTAAATATAGTTTGGCTGACAATGCACTGCCCTGTCTGATTCCGCGTTCCATTTTAAACCAACGCGATAGGGTACCGTTATAGGACATACAACTTTTCATATCAGTATAAATATTCTTGAAGATTCTCCAATGCTTTCCTTGTATGCCTCTCTCGTGTAACTTATACAACAGTCCACTATGCCACACACAATCAAAAGCTTTGGCACTATCGAGGAACACGGCATACACACTTTCTCGTAAAAACAAAGCAAGACTACTACACGGTGGAGCAGATTTTGAAAACGGAACGTCGACGTGGCAAACTGTTTTATTTCGTCAAATGGCACGGCTGGCCCAGTTCGTTCAATTCCTGGGTCGCGGCCAACCAGGTGAAACGACTATAAAACCAGACACCACTACCGTGATCCTTCATTCCGCGCTCGACCATGAACACGGTGCTATGGACAAACAGCAGCTGCCTCTGAACACAGCGTCTCCCAAAACGCGCAAATTGCAATTGGGCTTTGTGGTGATATTGCTAGTGTGTTGTACGGAGGTGTGTTTTACGACGTAGCCTATCTCAGCACTCTACTGAACCAACCTAGAACTCCAGCTGTGAGTGGCAGTCAAGCCAGTCTAAAGACATTCTCTACACCAGTCAACCCCGTGATCGAAACGAGCCCAGTCATCACCACCACACCACGTGTACAAGCCACATCGAGCTTCACCAAGTATACAGTCCACATCGAGCTCTACACCAAGTACACCCACTACGTCTCAAAACCCACCGGATTTCATCACTCACAGCGACCGACGTTGTACCCACCACCACCACAGTTCACTCGTACCAAATTTACAAGAGCGGGTTACCACGACAGCGGATACTCCTTCAACCATGGACCCCCGGTGGCAACATCCCTTCGCTTGCGTCATCGCAGGACCGACGGGTTCCTGCAAAACGCATTTCGTCAGGAAGCTCCTTCAACACGCCGACATCATGATCACCCCACCCATTGCCCGAGTCATGTGGTGTTACGGAGAATAGCAGGCAGCGTATGCAGCAATGCGCCACATCACGTTCGTGGAAGGCCGACCCAACCTGGCCGATTTGGAACCGGACACCTTGGTGGCTCTGGATGATCTCATGGCGGAGACGGATGCGCGGGTCACCCAACTCTTTACCAAAGGCAGCCATCATCGACGGCTCAGCATCATCTACGTTGTGCAGAATCTGTTCAGTAAAACAAAGAACATTGGAACATCAGCTTAAATGCCCACTACCTGGCGATCTTCAAAAACCCGAGAGATACCACTCAACTGCTGCACCTGGCGAGACAGATGTATCCCGGCCGCACACCGTTTGCGTTGGAAGCCTTTAAAGATACGATAACCCCTCAGCACGGGTATATGCTCTTCGACCTGAAGCAAGCCACCCCCGACCACCTTCGACTACGGACCGGAATCTTTCGCGGAGAGACCCACCACGTGTACATGCAAAAATAATGTAAACACACCCATGGGAGAGATGGAAAATGCAGCCAGTATATCTGAGATACATGCTCCCATCGATCGTCGATCAAAATCGTTAGTCGTCCGAATGCGCATGTGCGCGCGTTTTCCTGCACAGAGCAGTCGGACATCCGAGAATCCACCGAATTCTCGGGTCTGAATGTTAGTTGTCGAAGAGTGCTTTCCTGTAGAGTCATATGGTTGCTTTTTAGTCGCCAGACGTCAATTGTTTTCACCTGAATTTACTGAAAATCTTAAAATTGAAGAATTTTTTTTAAAAACATCTTGTTTTAAGAAAAATTCTTAAATTTTAAGATTTTTTTTTCTTGTTTAAGTAAAAGTTGGAGTGGGGTAAGAATATTTTACTTATACAAGAAAAAAATCTTAAAATTGGACTTATTTTGAGTAAAATTATCTTAATTTCAAGAAAATTTTAGGGCATTATCTTAAATAAGTAGGGTATTTTTGGCAGTGTTCAAGGCTTTTCTCCCATGTATCAGTGACTGGTCAAATGATTTGAGAGTCTTCTGTATAATTATGGCAGGTTGAACTCAGCAACTGTGTTATCTCCTAACTATAACATACAACTGTACTTGGACTTCCTGAACGGAATCGATTAACTTTTCATTTTTGGACAAAACGCGTCGGCCTTCATTCAAATCGGCAGTCCTAACCCGTTTTTTTTTTGTCACAATTCAGGTTGTGATAATGCGATTCTGACTCAGCACGATGAGGCAAAATCATCACCCTTAAAAGGTGATGACCATCACCATTTAAAGGTGATGGCCAGGTCGGATCACCATTAAAGGGTGATGGACCAACAACTTTCTTCTGCCTGTGTATTGTAACAGCGCTACTGCTGTAGATTTTATATTATTTTAATTTAGTTTCAAAACTTGCATATTAATCTCATTTATACATGTTTTTATTATTTGCACATTTTATCGTTTTGATTTTAAAATTAATCATTTCACCGATAAATATATTCTTTATATATTTTTGCAGATCATAACTCTGAATCAGTTCTATACATTAAACATATAACTTCTGTCCTATACATATCCGTACTAAATATATTTCCATTATTTGTCCTTTCGTCAGCTGTATATTGAAACATTATTCTTTCGTCTTATTTTCCCAGTCTGCCGCGCTATTGTTAAATGTCATTTTACTCTTAAGTGCCCCAGCTTGAGTCCTTCCGTAGCTAAGTGTCAGGCCATCTCAGTCGGCTCTTCAATTGTTCTGCTGGGTTGGTCTGTAGATATAGAGGAAATGGATCTGTTTATTGATTGTCTTTATTATGTAATTCTCTCTTGTATGTAACGCTACTGGTTCTGCCAAACCTGTCGTTCCTGTTTATGTATTGTTACATGCCAATCTGTTACTGTTAACTTGCTCCAAATTTGATTATATAAGCAGACCGTTTACCATTATCTTTAGATTGGACGTCCATCTTGTATCGTATACACATCGCTGTTATTTTGAATCTCGGATCACCGACCAATACTTTTTAAGCTGCAAGTTATAGTTTGGATCGCCAAACTAACACGGACTATATACTTTATTTCCATCGGAGAACCGAGTTGAACTACATTCTTGAACCGTATGTTTGATCTGTGTCGAAACTGTGAAATATATCACTTTTCTCATCTTGCATCAACAAGACTGTGTTCCGTCATTTGATTCATTCATTCATATATACGTAACAACACCGTTGTTACACTTGGTGAGAGAACTTTTAGATCCCGGCCTCTTGTAAGCCAGCAGTTCTACCGACGACTAGCTTTTTCCCCATCAGATTGCAGTGACGTTTCTTTCCGTCATTCCTGGTTACCTGTTTCCAGTGCTTCAAGAGCTAGGAGTGCAACAGCTGAACTTGACCTGGGATCTCCAAAATAACGACGATGGCATTCAACTTAACCTCAAATGGCGAAAGACAGACGGACCTTCACAGATCAACTTGAGGCCAAGGTGGCAAAAGTCCACCTCCCAGCACCGACGCGATAGAGATCGCATGAACAGCTTTCTCCAGAAAAAGTCCACAGAACACAGACTTACCACACAGGTTAGTGTTTCCCCTGCACCCTGCAAATCTGGTACTGATTCTGATAGTTGTGAAAATCAAACGGACACGATTTCGGTGCCTTTGAACTCTGATGTGACGTCATCTCCAGAAGTGGCTGATGCTACTTTTCAACCCACTTCGTCGACCGTCACTCTGGTCACACAGGGACCTTCAGCTGACGTTGAAGTACCTCAAAACGTTGAGGTCACTGTGCCTGCTAATCTATCCAACTTCGATGATCATTCGCCGTCTGTATCCAACTCGTTGTCTTCAAAACCTTTCCAAGCCGAAATGGACTGTGACACTCAAATTCCTGGATACATTCTCGAGGAACCAATCCCCGATGTACCAGATGCAACAACGACCGTATGCGACGGATTTTCAGGATTGATCCCCGTTAAAACTATTCCGGCCCATGTAGTTGGCTGTGGAGATTTTAACAGGGTCGAGGCCGATCTAGCGACATTCATGCTCCGACCCAACGAACCGATCGGCGTCATTCACGAACACATCAGACAGAAATACAACATAACTGATAGACTTTTGTTGTCACGTGATGGCCGACCTCTAGATCCGACATCTCTGAACAAATCTATAGCCAGTTTGATAGAAAATGAATTTGATTTCATATTTCTTGCTTTCCATTCCTTATAGTCGTATAACATATATGATTATGTTAATAGATTGGTTTATTCTATATCAATGTCTGTGATGCCGGGAGGCATCTTTAACCGGAAGGGGGAGATAGTTGTAACAGCGCTACTGCTGTAGATTTTATATTATTTTAATTTAGTTTCAAAACTTGCATATTAATCTCATTTATACATGTTTTTATTATTTGCACATTTTATCGTTTTGATTTTAAAATTAATCATTTCACCGATAAATATATTCTTTATATATTTTTGCAGATCATAACTCTGAATCAGTTCTATACATTAAACATATAACTTCTGTCCTATACATATCCGTACTAAATATATTTCCATTATTTGTCCTTTCGTCAGCTGTATATTGAAACATTATTCTTTCGTCTTATTTTCCCAGTCTGCCGCGCTATTGTTAAATGTCATTTTACTCTTAAAGATGTAATCAGCCTCAAATCTGGGATGAAATCAATGTCTCTCAAACTCAGCGAAAGTGACATATGTTACAACAGGTACAAACTGAAACACATTTGACCACAAAAAACTGAACTTGTTTCTACCATTCACGAGAAAATAGAAGGAATTGATCTTTAAAAATAAACGGCATGGCATGCCGTTTATTCTTCCACGGCCGTGTCAACAAGCGTATACACCTGTGGTGCATTCTACCAACGTATGCTGTGCGACATTACCGAACTGTATGCACGAGCCATGACGTTATCCCATGGCTGCAGCTGTGCAGCATTCAAATTCGTGAGCGTCGCTACGTCGCTCATACGTCACGCAGTGACGTCATTTTCCTCTCCGCGTACAACACACACTCAATGGCGAGACAGAAAAGCCGTCGAAGCGGGCAGAGTTACAAATTTCTCTGACAAGATATTCTTGCATTCGTTGTATATGACGATCCCACTATCATCAAATATAATACATATGGTGCTTTGGTAATCTTCCCTGCTGAAAAAACGCACAGGGGAGAGTTTACAAAATCCATCCATTTTGAGGCTGATTACATCTTTAAGTGCCCCAGCTTGAGTCCTTCCGTAGCTAAGTGTCAGGCCATCTCAGTCGGCTCTTCAATTGTTCTGCTGGGTTGGTCTGTAGATATAGAGGAAATGGATCCGTTTATTGATTGTCTTTATTATGTAATTCTCTCTTGTATGTAACGCTACTGGTTCTGCCAAACCTGTCGTTCCTGTTTATGTATTGTTACATGCCAATCTGTTACTGTTAACTTGCTCCAAATTTGATTATATAAGCAGACCGTTTACCATTATCTTTAGATTGGACGTCCATCTTGTATCGTATACACATCGCTGTTATTTTGAATCTCGGATCACCGACCAATACTTTTTAAGCTGCAAGTTATAGTTTGGATCGCCAAACTAACACGGACTATATACTTTATTTCCATCGGAGAACCGAGTTGAACTACATTCTTGAACCGTATGTTTGATCTGTGTCGAAACTGTGAAATATATCACTTTTCTCATCTTGCATCAACAAGACTGTGTTCCGTCATTTGATTCATTCATTCATATATACGTAACAACACCGTTGTTACAGTATTATGACCAAATCCGAATTTTGTGACAACAAAATATTTTGCACTGTCTTCTGAAGTCATATTTTGGAATGTAGACTTGATGTGTGAATGTACACAGCGACAGGTTTGTTGATGAGGGGCCAATATCGTCTGTATTTCAGAACCACTTAGATGATCAAGTTATTGAGGTTGAAACTGATTATCAAAACTTGAAGGAAGGTATAGAAAATTGGAAACTTGGATGTTTGGAAGTTATTACCGAGAAACGGACCGCTCTGTCAAGAGAGTGGAATGCTGGAAAGGAAGAAATCGAGACACAACTAAACCAGATAATGGCTTGTGCGAACTCCGCCAGACACCTTTCCAAGAAAACAGACATCATTCAATACTTGAAGGTAATATAAACATGTTTAGATTCAGATTATTAATAAGAACAGCTACGTGTGGTAATTTGTCGAATATGCATGACATATTACAGACAATTAAAGAAATAAACGTCGCATCTTGTAAAAGCATTGAAAGAATAGAGGTATGTGCCACAGTCGATGGTCAGAGTCTGCGGTGTTTTTGCTCTAGTTCGGATAAGATGTACTCATCGCTATGGTACCAAACAGTGTGCGCGATGCTTTAACAATGGCGAAGTTTGTATGAAACACTATTGTTATTATTAATATATCGACTGTGAGACTGTGACCCAGCAGCTTAACCTTGAAAAGGGAAGGCCGACTATGCACTGCTATTTCGCAATGAAAGGTAAATTTATCTAATTCAGGAAAATATCTTCGATTTATCTGCTTCTCATCACATATTTTTTTGAAAATATGAATGTGAAGGGAAACTGCTTTAAAATTATATATAATACTATATATTAACCCGATCCTCCGCGTTATATTGATAGACTTGTACTGGAAATGTACTTGAATGGGTGTTAAATACGCTAATTGATCTGATAAAAATGGATAATTTCAGTAGGGAAGTATGACATGTACTGAATATGTAGACGGCTCTAATTTTAACGAATAATGGGAAAACAAAATATGACCAAAACCGATCCTTGGCGCGACCGAGTATGAGTCAACTGACGGGTGATGCTCCACTAGATGTCACGTTTGGTTGACTCTATCCGGGCCTAGATTCAAACAGCAGAACGCTACCTTCCGGGAAAACAAGTCTACGTTAAATATGACAGGATTGGGTAACACTCATGTTTTACCATGACTATTCTGCTCACATCTACAAAACGATATTTCGCATTTTTACAGGCATCCGACGAAATTATTCAGAGGTAAGAATTTTTGATCCTCATTTTTCCCCCCATTATAAACAAGTCATCCAGCAATATCGGCTGGAATCGTAAATAATGTTGAAAGAGTTACACGGCATTTATAGGGGCGTTGTGGTCGATATAATTCGTCAGTAAACCGTCCGTAACAGACGAACCACCATATGGAAATGTGAGCCAAGAATTCTTCACGTGAAACAGAAGCTGTTACACTCAGTCATCTTCAAATAGAAAGCAACCGTTGGGCACTCTAAATTAATATATGTTAAAGAAGGGTTTTCGATGTGTACGTGTGAACCGCCGATAATATCAGATATATCGCATCAATCAGAATGAGTAACATTGTTACATTGTGAGTTACATGGGATCGATTCGGTGGCGATAGCATTCCTTTTTAAACCACATGGGTAATTATATTGGCAGTTTGATGATACATAGCTATATCTTTACAAAAGTTGTGTTCATCCTATTTTACATGTAGTTGTACAAACCACAGTTCTCTTATAAACACAGAGAGTAACTTTGTACCTTATCACTAGTAACTCGTGATCGAGGTATTTTCTCCGCGAGAGAATTGGGGTGAGTGACAGCTTCATTCATAATACAGATAATATATTACAGTTGACATCGTTACTTCTCGGGGGAACTTGATGTTTATATTGGAGTCAGCTTGGAATATAAGCATGATCGCATTCATCCTTGCTACTTGTCAGCGTTTTCAAAAAGGTTGTCAGTTTGCCTCGTACAAATTCATCGTATTTTCATATGGTGGACGCCTATCACTTGTCCATCTGTATATCGTGATGTCTCGTAAATTCTGAACATAGAAATGTTTCATGGTAGCCCGTCCCTTCTAATTCACCAAATGCTATATAGACGATCTTCTTGCTGAGGATAATCGCTATATAAATGACGCAATGAAGGATATATATCCACCTTCACTGGATCTGAAGGAAACTACAGATAACCCTACCGCCACATCATATTTAGACCTATATCTCTATAAAAATGAAGCGAGCCTTCTCTCTCGTCGACTTTATAACTAAACAGATGATTACAATTTCGACATCGTAAACGATCCCTTTATGGACAGTAATATTCCAGTGGACCAGTATATGGTGTATACATATCTCGCCTAGTGGCATTTGCTAGATACTGTGTTAAATGTGACGATTTTAATCAACGTCACAAAACATTGTTGCAGAAACGTGTGAAACAGGGTTATACACCAAGCGCCTCCACTCAAAGTTTCCCAAATTTGGCGATACATATCACATGCTGATAGCAAAATACGAGCGTAGCGTGCAAGATCTATGGCGTTACGTTTCGTATCTTGTGTGTAATTCCGTTTAAACCCGGGCCTAGGGACCGTATGAACTCGTGTAATTCAAGATCCTCATGGTACTCATATGAACAGTCACAATCAAAGCGTGGCTGAGATACATCATTTTCTAGATAACAGCTTTATAACGACTATCATATGGATTAAGAATACTGATCAGCGATACCGCTTTGATATTTTTGGAACATCAGGATGTCTTATCGGCATCATTGAAAACTGTTGAAAACTGTTGCAGGAAACTAGCCTATTTTATGTATACTATGATTGTCTTTTCGAATTTGGTGCTAATGCTGTTATATGGAATATGGAATAGGTCTTTGGATTATGGACGCGGATATTCTTTAATGGACGGCGGCTGAATTATGAATGACGGACCAGACGCTTGTAATTGGACATGTGAAATGTTCCACACAGATGTCGTCAAACTACTCGCATTGATTTTAAGAACCATTGCCGGATTCCCTTGCCGTTGACCTTGATATGAGTACATGAGTTTGTTTATCTCTGGCCCGATCATTACCATGAAGCTTCCGCGTTTAAACGGTAGTTCCAATTCACAGTTCTACAAAATCGCATGCCAGTTTATGTTCTTTGTTAAGAGTACTGTGAATTAAATTTACAGCTATCTCCCGCCTCCACACATTAGAGAGCGATTGTGTGCTGGGATAGAATACGCCAGCCTGCGCCTGTGACCAGGTTGAGATGTCGTATGCTGAGTCAAGAGTTGCCTCCCATTGCACGCGCCAAACATTTATTAGGCAAGGCTGTTGTGGGCATTTTACTACGGCTTACGCTTGAATATGTGACTGAATGAAAGTTTATTCCTGATGAAAATGTCTGTAACAACACGCAGAAAATCAGGAACGGGTCTGTAAGAAGGAAGCCCTCTCATTTTGCTGTGATAAATCACAGTGTTCTACTCTACCAAGCCCCATGTATCATTCCAGAATCGCCGGCTTGTCCTGGTCAACACGTAATAAACTCAGCATTCTCAAGAACAACACAGAGGAATTACAAGGCGCTCTGAGCAAGATCAGCTGCAGTAAGAAACCATTCTGGTTAGCAGAGAAGAAAGGCGACGGAGCACTGCAATATAGATTGGGCGCGAGTTTTCGTCCGCTTGTGATTGTATGTGAGTTGGGATTCATATTTTCCCCGAATTAATGCTCTGCATTGAGCTTCCCTTCTCATACATTGTAAGTCCATACACCGGCAATTTTTCACAGACATGTACCGTGCTGTACGCCACTGAACGGTACTGCACGAAAAGGCCCATCATACATGTATGTACTGAACTGTAACTGAACCGTTCCCGTGTAGTAATCACAGCTCAGAACGGCACTAAACTGAAATGAGCAGCACATGTCAATTAGC
The DNA here is from genome assembly GCA_036873755.1 of Hanleya hanleyi. Classification (NCBI taxonomy): domain Eukaryota; kingdom Metazoa; phylum Mollusca; class Polyplacophora; order Lepidopleurida; family Hanleyidae; genus Hanleya; species Hanleya hanleyi. Next base: position 37,921 of record JAVTVY010016027.1, on the reverse strand, counting down.
AGCAGCTTGATTCCAAGAGTTAACTGAGCAATACTACACAGTAACAGTGTGGTCACTATTCAGTTACCATGCAATACTGTTCAGTCCTGTTCCTTGTGGTACTGTACGGTATCCAATCAGTAATGACCAGTTACTGAGTGGTACTGTGTGGATAGTGGTCAGTAATGACTGGTATTGTACTGTTCAGGGGCCCTTCCTTGTGGCTACCATTCAGTGACCACACGGTACCGATATGTGGAAATGTGTCTGTGTATGCCTAAAATTGTCCGCCATCAATCTACCTATATATGTTCACCAATTGTCCCAAATCCGTCACAGACCGTAGTAAGCCAGTCGGTTATTGATTACCATCCTATCGTCAGAATGCAATTTTCTCCATTCGCCGGATTCCGACCACACATGTGAGTTTAATCATGTTCACTGTCCCAAACATTAGTCCATACTACTTTGTATCGCGTCAGCGTGTCAGTGAATGTATGTGCAGGATTAAAACTTTGATCGGTCAAATGCCATCAACACGATAAAGAGGATTGTATGTAGCTAGGATCCACAGCTAGATGTGGTCGGGGATACTTTTCAGATTGATTATCCTGACCTTTCCCCAATTCGGTACTTACCATATGTAGTAGACTAGTCAACCTGCTAAATGACACTAGGAATAAGCCTAATTAAGGGGGAGAAATGGACCTCCCGTCAGGGACATGTGGCACTTAACCTTACCGATAAAAAATGCAAGGCGAATGCAAGGAAGCGCCTTCCATTGCCCTTGCATATTCGGCGCAAGGATGACGATAGGATAAGGTAATATTCCTATCGGCAAGACACATGCAAGACTAATTCCGAAATTGCAAAAAATGCAAGAATGGTACGTACCAATGAAGTACATTTTTGATGCAAGGATACCGATAGGAAAATTACTTTATCCTTACGTCTTATAATATGCAAGGACGATGCAAGTGCAAGGACAATGTAATTTTCTGTGAGTAATCCTTGCACGAAAAGTGTTTTCCTGCAGAAAACCAAGGATAATGCAAGTACATTTCGATGCAAGGACACCGATAGGAAAATTACTTTATCCTTACGCCTTCCTTGCATGACACGCAAGGACGATGCAAGTGCAAGGATAATGTAATTTTCCTTGAGTAATCCTTGCATGAAAAAAAAATTCTGTAGAAAATGCAAGGATGATGCCAGTACATCTCGATGCAGGGATACCGATAGGAAAAGTACTTTATCCTTATAGCGTCCTTGCATGACGCGCAAGGACGATACAAGTGCAGGGATAATGCAATTTTCCTTGAGTAATCCTTGCGTGAATTGTTTTTTCCTGTGGGCAATGCAAGGATGATGCAAGTACATTTCGATGCAAGGAGACCGATAGGAAAATTACTTTATCCTTACGCTTTCCTTGCATGACACGCAAGGACGATGCAGATGCAAGGATTATGTAATTTTCCTTGAGTAATCCTTGCATGAAAAATTATTAACTGTAGAAAATGCAAGGATGGTGCCAGTACATTTCGATGCAAGGATAAAAATTACTTCATCCTTACGCCTTTCTCGCATGACACGCAAGTGCAAGGATACTGTAATTTTCTTTGAGTAATCCTTGCATGATTTTGTTTTCCTGTAGAAAATGCAAGGATGATGCAAGTACATCTCGATGCAAGGATACCGATAGGAAAATTACTTTATCCTTACGCCGTCCTTGCATGACACGCAAGGGCGATGCAGGTGCAAGGTTAGTAAAATCACCAGCAGATCAGTCCGTACACTGGGCTTCTTGTGTTAATCTAGCGGCACAGGAAGTGAAAGTATCACCTCTTCGATCCCAGAATGCAGGGCGTTTAACATGGTGTTGTTGTTGTAAATTTGTAACCGCGAAAAGGAGTATTATCAGACTTGCATCAAACATGCATCATCCACCAACCAAACTGATATTTGTTCTATTTTACTTTGTTTTCTTGCAATGGACAGGCATGATCTTAGCTGTTCTATGATGTCTAACTGGATCCTTGCATCAGTCTTGCATAGAATATTTTTCTAAGTCTGAAATCTTGCATTAGTCTTGAGGTGTCCATGCACTTGATGTTGCTGCCTTGCACATTTCTTGCATTGGAAATTTGTCGAAGTCCAAACTCTTGCATCGGTCTGGACTCATTCTTGCTTGACTTGCATGTGCCTTGCATATTTTTTCGGCAAGGGTATGTCCCAGCTCTCCCCAAGGGCATAATTTGCACACACGGCCCTATTTTTTCCAAGGCTGTGGACACACAATTGACAATCGTTATTCATGGGTCATACTTCACGGCGCGTGTTCCAGTTTAACCGGCATTCGAACGCTCGATATTACTACTCCGAGGGGAATGGCTGTGACTTCGACTAAAAGCTGTTTGACTCTAAAACATGAACATAAATGCAAATTCACGTATATCTGGTCTAAACACCTGATCTCCCACAATACTGACATGGAGGAAGTGGGCGACACATGCACATAAACTTGTCTCTGATTGATAGGTAGATGGTGGACGTAATGGAAGTGTCCCACTTCACCCCCGTCCCAAGTCTCCCCGCTGTCCCCAACATTGTGTGGAATGGAGAAGTACAAATCTAGAAAATCTTGTTTATTTATCAGACTTGTTCCTTATGCTATTAAAATGGACTTGTACTAGAATAGTGTATATACGTAATCTGTTTGGAAAACCAGCTTTCTACAGCATTTGTATTTCTAGGCCCAGCCTTTTCATTTGCGAAAGATTCGCATGCATGTTGTGTGTCATTGCAAGATGACGGTAGAGTGTTGGTCGAGATACAAGAGTGTAGCAAGCCTGGATGCAGCCAAGGAGCTTCGGCTGATCAGTCCTACCAGGTCGGGAGGCTTTACTGGGAGATAGACGTCACCTTTACCGTGCAAATGCAACTGAAGATTGGGGAATTGATGTATTCAGCCGGCGTAGAACGTCAAGCTTCCACGCGTCATGACCACAAACGAGATATCTGGTGCATGGAGATGCAGCAATGCGCGTACGTCATTCGTGGCCGTCGTTCTCTGGGTTCCCCGTATTATCGATATCCAATACACCCAGACAAAGAACCTCGAAGTCAAGTTGTTCGCCATGGATTTTACCTAGACTGTATTAGTCGAAAACTCACAATACTGGACTGCACATACAATCGAATACTCGGCGCATTGGAGGTTGACCTTTCGCATCCTCTAACTCCTACTGTAGCAATGTATAAATTTCGATGGGTGAAAATGTCTGTAAAACTGAGGACCGGTCAGGAGATATCTTCCCTCCCTGTATGCCTTTGTGAGATGGTGCATGGACTGTAGACAAAGGCAACATGTCAACTGCTGGTACGAACAAAAAATCTACGCGCCGGACTTTTCACTTTGGGTAGACATTTCTGTTTTGTGGGCTTTTCTTCATTCTTCCTATGTGCTGCCTCGTATATGACGGTCACAACTGAAATGCGGAGAGTTACGTAACCAATGACGCTACTACATGTAAATGACTGACAACTGACGATTTTAAAACCAATGGAATTTCATGAAATTCTTATTTGGTAGGTGATTAGATTATATAGAAGCTCCGGATGTCAGGCTCATGACACAGGAACCGGGTAATACTCGATACTTGTATATAGTTCGTGTCCAAGGCTGGGCGACCTCCAACTTCATACCAAAGTACACTTTTTCGTTCCCACGAACGGACAAGTCGACTTGGACGAAGATGAGGGACCTCATTCTTTGCCATCAGTGTTGACACACGTTGACACTGACAGTCCCTAGTCCGATGAGGAAGCGACATCAACTGATGGTAATAGAAAAAATGGTTACACCAACAAAAATGCTCTGTCGATTATTCCTGCGCAATTAAATACTTCAAAGAATACTTATTCTGCCGAATAAGCATTTTGCACATTCCCCACTTAAACTCCGTCGTCCATCAATTTTGAAGATATTTCTTGTTGTACATACATATATATTGTGCAGGTGTATGTAGCTGCCTCTTTCTTGTATATATCTGGCTCAGTAATACCGGTATATACGGACACAAACTTTACAAAATATCAGTTTTGTAAATATATCAGTTATTATTATCACATTAGTTCAAAAATATTTTACTCCGGATTTCGATGAAGAATTTTGGTCATTGATAAGGATTTTGTGTACAAAATATCGGGATATTTTGCTGCTATCATTGTAAATTGTTGACTGCTTCTCTCTTGCACGAAACCATCTTGTTTGTTGTTTTTTAGTTCTTGCTTATTTGAAATTGATGCTGTTGTATGAAGATGTATTTCGATTATTGAAGAGGAAAATCTTTGTGTGGACGATGGCTGAATAGTAGAGGTCGGACCTGACGACTAGAATCTGTAGAGAATATTGAACAGTCGGTACCCCATAAGTGAACTGATGACAATGCAACATCGCAACAGATGATCGATATGTTCAGAACAGCTGCAAAAAAACCTGCCAAAAAGTGAATCACCCCACCTGTCATGTTTGTCAGATTTGTTGAAATGAAGCAGATTGAACCTAGCGGATATAAACAATCTTCAATATATACAGAGTAAGAGATTGGGGGACTAGCGAGGATGGAGTTAATGGTAGCACCGACAAAAGGACCACGATTTTCATCATGGATGACACACAATTTGTGATATTGGTGGTGTCATATTTTTTCATCGCGTTTGTACTGAATGGGATAAACTCATATTTGTTTTTGTTATACCTCATGTAAATTCGTAATGTTTTCATTGGTTGACAGCCTGTCTCGTGGCATTCTACAAAACGCGATGTTCAGTGATGATGCAGTCATATCTTGCCTTACCGTTGAATAAATGTCGTGTACCACGGCAGAGCGTCGAACATGACATTTATTCCACGGCGACATCTGTCGGACCAAGAGTTGCCTCCCATAGTGCGCGCGCCAATAACTCCCCGAAACGAAATTGATGCGTGTATGTCGGCCTGATGTGTACGTCGGCCCATTGGTGATAGAAATTAGTGAATATAATTTGGTAATTAACTGAAATAAATTTGGTACGTCATTAAGATCATCGAGAACGTTACTCTTCCAAATTATGCGATTTAATCGACAAACAAGCCGAGGTCGACCAGTTGATCTTGACACGGCGTTTTGAGATCAACAACGGTCGCACAGTGTTGAACACGATATGCTTATTTCACCGTACCATCCTCATTCACAGAATTATAAAGTCCCATTTTATTCAAATATGACATTCGGTATAATAAAACAACTATTGCATGTTATAGAGTGGAACATCACGATTTGTCAGCTCTCGACAAGTGATGTACAACTCGCGCTGCGCGCTCGTTGTACATCACTTGTCTCGAGCTGACAAATCGTGATGTCCCACTCTATAACATGCAATAATTGTATAATGTATCATAATTATTACCTTCAAAATAGTTATTTGTCATAATGCCGTACATAGCAAGATGTCTCAAAATGGGACCAGTTATGATTAACCGATCAACGGTAAGTTTTCTATCATCACAATAAATTAGGAATTGCTCTGATATCAAGTAACAGTAATTTTCAGAGTGTCGATGTCTTTTATAATTGAAGACGATGTCAGGGCTGGTATTGGATGCCCTCCCAAATCATCAATGTTGCAGATGAGGGTGGATAGCTGATGTCGTGTTGCTCCGCTAAAATCTGTTCTCATGTATTTGAACATGATCAATCTACAATAAAGCCGCGGACATTTAATATTAAAATCTAATTTTAAATTATCGTCTATTTTTTATCGTAAAATAGTTAACTCTGCATAAACTTTCTTTTGTAGAACAAACTGAACTCTACAAAATGCCTACCATTTCTCCTTGATGTCGATAATATATCACTCTTGAAATAACTTTGTAATTCTCTCCATATAAAACTCCAGTACCGTTGTTTCATGTACCAGGCCTCAATTGCATAGGGAGACGTCTTAATGTATCTGTGCTCACTAGCAAAAAGATCATTGATGCCGTATAAAGTAATAACAGGCGGTCCGTGGGATTGTCGCTTATATCCCATGTGCAGTAAAATTGCCGTATGATAAACCGCACACACCTCTTTTACCGTACACGGCGTTGTTGACCTTTGTGCTAGTGAACACGAATACATTATGACGTTTCCTATGTAATTGATCCCCGGTATATGAAGCATATATATGGAGAGAATTACAAAGTCATTTCGAACATGATATATTATCGATATCACGAAACAGTTTTGGCCATTTTGTAGGTTCAGTTTGTTCTACACGATGCAAAAAGAAATTAAGAGTTAACTTTTGATTTTTGACAAGCTCCAAAGTAGGCGATTAATTAAAATGGACTTTAGTGTCACCTATGTGTTACTTACTATCGTAACATGTATTGCTCCTCAATATGAAGTACCTACACGCTTACCAGTATGAGAAAGTTAGTAGTGTGCTTGTATAACAATGAACAGTGGTAGTTTAATTAACCTAACAAATGGACACAGTGCTTTCCACATATATTGTTACTAATAGGATGGCATTATTCTTAAGAGTGTGTCAAGATTGAGGGGTCGTATCATGGCTAGTGCTGATTACCTCCCTTGACATATTTGCTCAGCATCAGTCGATTAAAATTAATGCAGAACTGGAATATGTTATTGTTCGTGTAATCATGCTTTTCTCAAGTGTACATCGTTTACATTGTTTGATCAACACTTTCCTATTTTCTTTTTTTCATTTGCCTGTATATTTCTTAGCTTTGTATTGTATATGTATATGGGTCTTTATGTCTCCAATGACGATATAATATTATTATTATTATTATTATTAGTAATACACACATAACCAGATGTTTTGAGGATAATGATATTTGTTCATACCTTTGGCACCAATTGTTTCGTCCAAGTCGGTCGATTGATAATATCACACTGGTCCAGCTCTTGGGTTAGAGTTATGTATTAACTACATACATAAAAGTGGCTCACAAGTCTAGAAAAATTGACTTGCTACCACATGTATTTTGTCGGCCATCGTAGATATGCAAGCAATTCGATTATGCCGCATCTGTTGTTTTCACATTTTCAACAAATAGCGTGTACACATTACTATAATGCAATATTCGTCGATATACATGTACCTAAATACATGAACCTACATTAGAACATTTCTACTACCGGAGCATCATTATTCAGGCAGTCTATAGCTTTTTCGTTTGTAGTGATCATTGTACATCGTTTTGCAGTGATCAAGGTACTGCAATGTAAAGTATCATTTTAAAATTGTTTTAATCTATTATTGATATATCTCTCTAAGTATGACGCTACTCGAATACAATTCATGTTCGACTCATTAACACATTGTATTGTCGCTAGTTGAACTACACTGTATATATTCGTTTCGCGTACCAATCCCTTAATATCCTACCAAAGTTTGTTTTCTTATAGAATAGTGTTACAGCTGTACTTTCTCATTCGTTGAAAATATGAATATTCATTTGTCTGTATCCTTTTTGGCCTGATCAAAATTGCTTTTTTTCAATCCCACGAGTCGAATGACTTACTTTTATATTTACTGATTTTGTAGATAATATTATTTTACCCTTGTGTTAATACAATTGAGCGATGACACGCGGAAATTTATCAGATATATAACTTTTTCGTGGGAGAAATTTGGTGAATTCGTTATTCCGGTTGAGAAAATTCTCAATATTTTATATTCTTCTGATGCACATCATATTATACTTGAATGTTCGCTCAAATTTCTAACACCTTATTAAAGATTATCTTGATACAGATATCTAAACATACTGGAACTTTGTATAAAATCATGAGAGGAAGCATATCATCGGAATAAAAAAAAATATATTATTATAAAATATAGAATGACGTATACCCTTTGATGATTTTTCATCTTCGAAGTGTTGCTAATGTAGTCTTGTTGCTAATGTATACCTGTATAAAGCAAATAATTCAACATTGGTGATCTTGCGTTATGTTTATGTCACTCCTATTCGATTGTTACTATCACCACGTAGTACTACAGCTCCTTTACCAGGGATTGTATTTGGCTTTTTATTTACATGACTGAACGACCTTTTTGCCTCACAGTGACATGTATGACCTTACAGTGTGGGAATGATCATTTTGGAAAGAACGTTGGGATATCAGCAGAACCCTTGAGAATAATTTCATAATATAAAAATGAACGTCGTCTGACCAGTTTGGCTGAAACGCATTCAACCTCATGGAATAACTCTATGATTGTCTTTTTGAATTTGGTGCTAATACTGTTATATGAAAAATGGAATAGGTCTTTGGATTATGGACACGGATATTCTCTAATGGGCGACGGCTGGCTTATGAATGACGGACCAGACGCTTGTAATCTGTGATGGACTCGGCATGAGAATACAGTAATCGGGAAACAAGGAAAACGTGAGACGGTATTCTCGAAATGCTTTCTTGTATTATTCTGTAAATTATCGGTATGTCACCCGAGATGGAGAGAATAGTCCGATCGACGATAAGCTTGGGGAACAGGATGACATCAGTTGCTGGTGTTCAGCGCACTCTAATACGGCCACCGCGTCCATCTTGGGTTTTCGAGAGAACGGCTTGAAAACGAATGAAGATGCTGACTTTCTCTGTAAGAGGTAAATCAGCATTATTTTCAGCGAGATCCACATTTAACATGTTTAGATACGACAGCTCTACTTATCTTGATATACAAGGACATTTTTAACTTTTTTAACACGAACAAAAACAATCATCAGTGAGAATAAGAGTTAGTAATTAACAGTTTGATAATCAGAGGGTTTCTTCAAGCATCGACATTCGACTTCCTTCGCGATGTCAATTCTGACACATGAGCTATTAATAACTTTCACTCGGGGACGTACAGAAACTCAGGAGAAAACTATAATTTTTAAATTAATACATGTAGAAAACAGACAGCCACCCCCAGGCAGATGATGAGCAATGTTGGTAGAAGGTGCTAAAACTGCTGTGGTGGAACTAAGCGACGATTAAACCATGAAGGTTATATACTCAGCTCTGGATGGGACGGAAACTACCGATAGACCAAATAAATCATCATAGACTGATAGGCTAAGTCTTAGAATCCTTCGTATTCTAGTGTGAATGTGAGGCGACGAAGGCGGCTTTCCTGTGGAGTCAGATTGTTGCCTTTTTAACCCCCAGACGTCGTCAATTTTTTCCACATCTTAGATATCTAACCAATTTCAACATGATTTACTATCGGTTTCTGGATGTCACAGAACTTCTTGAGTGACATATTTTCCAGGAAACCACTTGGAAATTCACTTAGAACAAATGACACTGATTACTGATACAGATATGACGACATGAAGCGTTGACCGAGGCTTTCTTGTGAGCAAAATGGTCTCTCTTCCCTTGTATATTTCCTGCGGGTATTCCTGTTTGGTTGTGATAACAGTACCTTGAATTTCAATTATAGATGCGAAAAAATTTCATTGACGACGGCTGGCTACTGAATGTGGGATATAACGCGTCAAATTTTCTGAACAGGAATATACAAATTTTCTAATACAAGCATCGCATGCAATTTACCACGAAAACGCCTTCATTATTCGACCTTAGACCACTATTACAATTTACACTGACGGCCATGTTAACGTAATTATATCTCGCCGATTCCGTATTGCAGTCTAGACTTCCACATTTCAGCAAGAAGTAGCTTACTTCAAGTGCTACATCCTGACAAACATCTTGACAGGTGTTGCCCGGCTAGATTTTAAATAGAACAAATTGCGTCATACTTGAACCACCATAGTCTCTCTAAGCAACACATTATTATGCCTTGAGTTAAAATCAATCTCGCCGCGAAACCGAGCGCATATCGCACTCCAAACACCTACCATTCGCCTTCGATTATTCGTCACAACAGAGGCAGAAATTTTTTTTTAAACAATTCTCTTCTTTGGATTAACGGATCAGGAGTATTTTTTTAATAGTGGTCTCAGACCTACTAGATAGATAACTTAGCCCAATCACCAATACTAAGCACGGGCATTCCTTGTTGCCTTGCCATAAAACTTGGGACAATTCACTGAGATACGCTAAACGGTTACGAATAATGAGGTTTCGAATTCATGTACCTCAACCTAAATACAACACTTTTTTGACTTCCTCAAGCAAGTTCATGGGCCCAATAATGATATCATGTATGACTCAAGCAACCATCACCAAAATAGTAATTACAAGAAGGATGATTCTCGCATTTGCCCATATTTCAACTCATGCTACGACCTCTTAACCCTCCCAAATCAATTATTGTGATTTGGTCACAATGATACCCCCTAAAAACGCTTATTTTGTGAGATTTTGTTGATTAAGGTTTGGTTTTATCAAAACTCGAAAATCGTGAAACAGTCGAATTTGGAACTGTTTTATGGGAAACTATTTCTGCTCAAATAAAACACTAGAAGTTGCAGCTCAAGGAGAGCTGATGTCAATTACACCACGAAATCTGACACCGCCCCCCCCGCCGCTCCAAGTACACCAATAAAGGATGGACCCTGCCATTTTTGTTCGTCATTAGCCGAGAAGAAACGTATGTATTCAAACCATACACTTTATTATGTATGACGCAAGCAAACATCACCAGAGTCTAAAATAGTAATTACAAAGATGATTATCACATTCACCCATATTTCAACACATGCTACGGCCTCTGTAGCCTTCATAATGAACTATTGTGAATATTTCACAATGATATCCCCTAAAATCGCTTATTTTGTTCGATTTTTGGGGATTCATTTTTGGTTTTATCAAAAATCAGAATCGTGAAACTGTCAAATTTGGAAATGTTTTACAGGTAAATTATTTCTGCCCAAATAAAATCCTAGAAAGTGCAGCTCAAGAAGAGATTATGCCAATTATACAACGAAACCTAACCCTACCCCACCACTACCAAGTACACCAAAGAAGTATAATTACAACCCATATAAGGGAAGTGGGAAGAGGTGCCGAGATACTGACAGAGCCACATGACTTCACAGTATAGTCTTTTGGTTAACCTATTCTAAAGCACATACCAAGAATCTATCGATTCGTGATATGTGTTGCATCTCAGGCACGCTTTTATTGTACCTGTTCATGTGGCAACGTGGATGACATGACCACACGGCCCCTAGCACCGGCATAAGCGGTATTAGATACAAATCTATAGAGCTATGATGGAAATGCTCTGACAACTCGTATATTGGTAACTGGTGAGCTGTGTCCCTGTGACAACTCGTACACTGGGGATTGGTGAACTGTATCGCCGTTAAATGAAAATGGCGGCATTTAACACAAGAAACTAGTCTGTAAGGCCCGATGTCGATCCAGCATCAACTTTCCACAATGCCAACATATATCAAGGACCAAAAGGTCTGTACAGGGGGCGGGCCTCGGGGACGAAACGTCCACCAGCAGAACCTCGACATATACAGGTAAAAATTACAACGCATATAAGGGAAGTGGGAAGAGGTGCCTACATACTGACAGAGTCACATAACTTTACAGTATAGTCTTTTGGTTAACCTATTCTAAAGCACATACCAATAATTTCGTGATTCGTGATATGTGTTGTATCTCAGGCACGCTTTTATTGTACCTGTTCATGTGGCAACTTGGATGACATGACCACACGGCCCGGCATAAGCGGTATTAGATACAAATCTAGAGAGCTATGATGGAACTGCTCTGTCAACTCATATATTGGTCATTGGTGAGCTGTGTGGCTTTGACAACTCGTACACTGGGGATTGATGAGCTGTATCGTCGTCAGGTTGTAACCCCATCATTTTTGTTCCCCATTAGCCGTGAATGAACGTATGTATTCAAACCATATACTTTATTATCACAGAAAAGGACACCTATGGAGATGCGCTGAGCGGTTGACGAGTTATGAGGTTTCGAATTAATGTACCTCAACCTAAATACATGTACAACACTTTTTGACTTCATCAAGCCGGTTAATGGGAGCAACAACGATATCTTGTATGACTCGAGCAACCATCGCCAGGGTCCAAATATTAATTACAAGGATGATTCTCACATTCGCCTATATTCCAACACATCACGCTCGACCTCTTTAGCCTTACTAATGAATCGTTGTGATTTTCGCAATAATACCCCAGAAAACGGCTTATTTTGTACAATTTTGGGATTAATGTTTGGTTTTATCAAAGATCAGGAACGTATGTATTCAACCCATACATTTTATTATCACAGAAAAGGACACTTATGTAGCAACTAAAACTATTTCTGCTCCAATAAAATAATAGAAGTTGCAGCTCAAGAAGAGCTGATGTCAATTATACAACGAAATCTAACCCCGCCCACCCCCTACACCAATAAGGGATGAATCCGGATGAATCCTGCTATATTGTTCGTCATTAGCCGAGAAGGAACGTATGAATTCAAACCATACGCTTTATTATCACACAGAAAAGGGCACTTATGGTAATTACTATCCACTCCGTTTTTTTATCTCCTGTTCTTGAGCTCGGTTAAATATGACCGAATATCCATTAATCCATTTAAAATATTGAAAGAAAATTAGGTTTATCTTGCTAAAACTATACAATATAGCCCCTATCTAGCGGTTGTGGCGCGGTTAGCAGGATCTTCCGGCAATTCAATGTCGCGTTTCTGATTAAAGCAGTGATGAATGGAGCTGAGTAAGGGTTTTAAGAATCCCCTTTCCGCCAATGAACCATTATTTCTGAGAATTTTTGGTCTTTCAGGAGGGAGTCTGCTATCTGAATCTCACGATTCATCGAATAATTAAATCCACGTGATATAACTACGAAGCATACATCATATCATGGCGAGTGTTTTTTAACGGCAAGCAACTGTAAAATATAGAATACAACCATGAGTAATCAGTAGCCAAATCACATAAAATAGCCCCCATTTTTAAACGACAAAGCCCCGCCTCGTCTACGGCCTTTACAGTGCAGGGACTTTTCCACATTTTACTAAAACAGTTCATAATTCAGCCAAAAATACATAACTTTGCGTCGTTTGCCTTTTTCAATGTCCATTTTCCAGCACAAATTGATACGAATAGCCGCTGGTCACACTGGGCTCCTGGACCTCAGACCACTATTACAATTTACATTGACGGCCTTGTTAACGTACATGTAATTATATCTCGTCGATTCCGTATTGCAGTCTAGACTTTCATATTTCGGCAAAAGTAGTTTAATTCAAGTGCTACATCCCGACAAACATCTTGACAGGTGTTGCTCTCCTAAATTTTGAGTAAAACGGGCGGCTACAAATGACGTCAAACTTTTAGCCTTTTTCTCTGCTTTGAGAAAGCGGTGTACGTGCACCTAAATAGTCCCTCTGAGCAACATCTTATTATGCCTCGGGTTAAATCCAACTCACGGCGAAACCATACACATAACATACATCAAACACCTACCAATGACCTTCGATTATTCGTCGCAACAGAGGGAGAAAAAAACAAAAACAATTCTCTTCTTTGGCAGAGGTTGCCTAAAGGGGGTCAACGTATCAGGACTATTTTTTAATAGTTGTCTCAAGCCTATCGCCTCATACAGTGGGCTAACCGAATTAGTGTGACAATTTACATGGTTTAGCCGCTGTCCTAAAGACAAAATAGACTAAATGGGCCCAAAACTACTCGGCCGTTTAGGATTTCGGTGCATGTGTAGCTTAAATTAGGGAAGTTTGCTCATACTTCATGTATTGATATCGGTATATATACTAGTATATTTAGTTGGACAGCTTCGCTATGGAGCAACATCATGGTCTGATAACATTAATGGTTCCTGTTTGTTTGTCTGTCTGTTTATTGACCAATGTATGAAGAATTATCGAATTGAACGATCATATGCAGAAAGAAAATGCGAATACAATAGTATATGTATATAAGTAAACAATGTATACTGGCGGAGGTAAACCCCGAAGAATTTGAATTATTCCGAAATAATTACAAAATTGTTAAATAGAAATAATCAATTTGTAGGAGAGAGTATCAACCCTAACTCACCTTGAATTTTTCGGACCTGTCCAGGCCTGGGGGAACCCCTTAAATATTTTTCTTACCCCTTGAGCTAGGGGGCAGAAGCTTCCAAACTATACCCTTGGGTTATAGTCCATGAGCCAGACCAGATATCGGTACCACCTGGGGTGGCAAATTCTCATTATGATTTTTTGGAAGCCCTATATCCATAGATGAAAAAAAACTTTGAAAGCAATCCGGGACTCACAGCTTAATGGTAGTAATCACCTCTTAACGATGGACACCCGAGGCCAATCTGAGGGACCAGATTTGGGGGTAGGGGAAATATAAAGTTAAATAACTTTGCAAATAATGGTTATATAGTGACATTTGGCCACTCGAAATGTTGGTAATTTGATCCTCTATATGGTGGTATCTGTTATATGCTAATTTGTCTATTACGTAGGTCACCAAAGGTCAAAAGGTCACGAAATCTAAATCCTGAATAAAATGTGACCACCTGTAGGAAAACACGCTGCAGATACCATACCAATGGGATTTTCTCAACGTAAATGGGTTCAAATGGAAGCCAAGAAGTACCCAAGTCTAAAATAAGTCGAAACAAGTGGAGTTTATTATTATTTAGACGGTGGCACATAACTGTTTTTGACGTATTTTCAAAAATGGTCTTTTTATTGCGCTAAAACCAGGCAAAATTGTATGAAGTGGGACAGCTTGAAATTAGTTGCATATTTTGAGAAATAACTACTCCAAATGTTAATGGCTATGTCTTAGATCTATTCAGTGATTAGTTAAGCTACATTTCGAGGTAATTAGGTCACCAGAGGTCAAGGTCAAAGATTGTCAATTATTAATTTTCTACATTTTTACTTGGGACTTTCATATTACAATGTATTTACATTGCAACAAGTTTCAAGTATAGAGCATCAGAGCCATCGCTGGTGCACCCTGTATCGTATAGCCCGTACGGCATAGGGTACACCAGGATGCGAGTGCACCAGGTATGGGTGTCCGCAGGGGTCAAAGGTCAATCGTCCTCCAAATCCCCTGTATCGCTCGTTAAAGCGCTGAGACGGGCGTTATGGCGTAAAGATAGGGCGTTAAGGCGTTGAGACGGGCGTTAAGGCGTAATGACGGGCGTTGACGGCGTCACTGCATTTCGATGTATTGGTGGCAATTCCATGAAAATCAGACCTTCTGAGCTAGTTCACCAGGGCGTTGAAGCGTTAAGCAAAGCGTTGATGGGCGTTACTGTCTATCAATGCAAGCGTATTCCCAAATCCCATGGGGTAGCAAATTCTCGTTATGTTTGTTGGAAATCCTATATCCATAGATGCAAAAAAAACTTTGAAAGCAATCCGGGACGCACAGGTTAAAGGTAGTAACCACCTCTTAAAGATGGACACCGGAGTCCAATCTGAGAGACCAGATTTTGGGGTAGGGGAAATATAAAGTTGAATAACTTTGCAAGTGATGGTGATATAGTGACATTTGGCCACTCGAAATTTTGGTAATCTGATCCTCTATATGTTGATATCTGTTATATGTTAATATACCAATTATGTAGGTCATCAGAGGTCAAAAGGTCACGAAATCTGACCCCTGTCTAAAACGTTACCACCTGTAGGAAAACTCGCTGCAGATACCATACCAATGGGACCTTTTTAAACTAAATGGGTTGAAATGGAAGCCGAGAAGTACCCAAGTCTATAATAAGTCTAAACAAGTGGAGTTCATTATTATTGAGACTGTGGCACAGAACTGTTTTTGACGCATTTTCAAAAATGGTATTTTTATTGCGCTAAAAACAGGCAAAATTGTATGAAGTTGGACAGCCTGAAATTAGTTGCATATTTTGACAAATAACTACTCCAAATGCTAATGGTCATGTCTTAGGTCTATTCAGGGATTAGTTAAGCTACATTTCGAGGTAATTAGGTCACCAGAGGTCAAGGTCAAACATTCTCAATTATTAATTTTCTACATTTTTACTTGGGACTCTCATATTACAAGGTATTTACATTGCAACCAGTTTCAAGTATAGAGCATCAGAGCCATCGTGCCCGTAGGGCATAGGGTACACCAGGATGCGAGTGCACCAGGTATGGGTGTCCGCAGGGGTCAAAGGTCAATCGTCCGCAAAATCCCCTTTATCGCTCGTTAAGGCGCTGAGACGAGCGTTAAGGCGTAAAGATAGGGCGTTGAGGCGTTGAGAGGGTAGTAATTCGTAACGACGGGCGTTGACGGCGTCACTACATTCCGATGTATCGGTGGCAATTCCATTTAAATCAGAACTTCTGAGCTGGTTCACCAGGGCGTTGAAGCGTTAAGCTAAGCGTTGATGGGCGTTACTGTCTATAAATGCAAGCGTATTCCCAAAACACGCACAGTCGACGTTCAAGCGTCAACATGGCTTATACTTGCTCTAAGTGCGAACGATACGATTTGATGCGACACGAGAGAAATATACATGGGATTGAAGACTCCGAGGCACAATAATCCGATACAGAGAGTGATAAGAGTCCATCGAATGATACCGAAACAGAGATTGCTGAGAGTCTATCCATTGATACCGAAACAGAGATTGATGAGAGTTTATCTAGTGATACGGAGAGCTTGCCCTCAGATAGTCAGCGTACGTCCAAGGAAAGTGAGGCAGAACCTACCTTTTGGGATCGTATTGTCAGAGCAGCTATCAATAGTCACGCTGCAGCAATCGAGGACGCCGGAAGGGATAACTTACAACAGCCAAATCCGCCTCGGCATCAGGAAAACAGCCATGGCGATCTATGAACAGTATATCTTACTATCGCTTGAAATGAAAGGCGACCCCACGCACAGGTCCATCATGAAAACCAAGCGTCACTTGGAAGAGGATATGGGGCTACCACCCACCGAGGCCCTGGAAAAATCGATCAGGATGCGCAAACAACTCTTTCAGGACATGCTGTCTCAGTGGTATCCTGAACTGCCCGACGATGGGCTGATTGGGCCAAAATGGTCCAAATGAACTCCCAGAGTGAGTGAATGAGGCATGTCCAACGCCCGTCTTAACTCATGGACGCACTAACGATGGTGAGTGAGTGAGTGAGTTTAGGAGTAGTAGCCAAAGTGGATATTTTGGGGGTTTGAAGGAAGGTGTTTGGGGTAGAAATGGATCATTCTGGGTCCGAATGCGTTGTTTGAAGTGGCATCTTGTAGCAACACCCGCCAACGCCAAGCTCAACGCTTCAACGCCCTGGTGAATTAGCACAAAAGCTCTGATTTTCATGGAATTGTCACTAATTCATTGGAAAAGCAGTGACGCCCGTCAACGCCCTTCATTACGCCTTAACAACAACAACAACAAGGATGATAGATGAGAGAACAGCAACAACAACAGCCGCGTTGGACATGTTTACAATTCAAGAAGACTCTTGTTCGATCAGAGGCCGCCATTTGGCGCTGCATCTGTCATATTCTCGGCTGCTCTTGTCCAATCATAAGCTGTCCTTTGAGAAAGTTCCATCTTTGCTCAGTGTGACCTAAGCATCATCGGGCAGTTCAGGATACCACTGAGGCAGCATGTCCTGAAAGAGTTGTTTGCGCATTCTGATCGCATTTTCCAGGGCCTTGGTGGGTGGTAGCCCCATATCCTCTTCCAAGTGACGCTTGGTCTTCATGATGGACCTGTGCGTGGGGTCGCCTTTCATTTCAAGCGGTAGTAAGGTATACTCTTCATAAATCGCCATGGCTGTTGATGCAGGGGCGCATTTGGGTGTATGCCTGTTGTAAGTTAATCCTGTCCGGCGTTCTCGATTGAAGCAGAGTGAATATTGATAGCTGCTCTCACAATACAATCCAAGAAGCTAGGTACTGCCTCACTTTCCTCGGACGTAGGCTGACTATCTGAGGTCAAGCTCTCCGTATCACTAGATAGAATCTCAGCAATCTCTGTTTCGGTATCAGTCAATGGACTCTCATCAGTCTCTGTATCGGCTTCTTGTGCCTCGGGGTCTTCAATCCCATGTATATTTTTCTCGTGTCGCATCATATCTTAACGTCTGGTGAACGTGCGTTCGAAATGCAGTGACGCCCGTCAACGCCCGTCGTTACGACTTAACACCCATCTCAACGCCTTAACGCCCTATCTGTAAGCCTTAACGCCCGTCTCAGCGCCCTAACGAGCGATAAAGGGGATTTGGAGGATGATTGACCTTTGACCCCTGCGTACACCCATACCTGGTGCACTCGCACTCTGGTTTACCCTTCGCCCTACATGTTATACGGTACAGGGTGCACCAGCGATGTCTCTGATACTCAAAACTTGAAACTGGTGGCAATGTAAATACCTTGTAATATGAAAGTCCCAAGTTAAAATGTAGAAAATTAATAATTGAGAATCTTTGACCTTGACCTCTGGTGACCTAATTACCTCGAAATTTAGCTTAACTAATCCCTGAATAGACCTAAGACATGACCATCAGCATTTGAAGTAGATATTTGTCAAAATATGCACTAATTTCAAGCTGTCTAACTTCATACAATTTTGCCTGGTTTTAGCGCAATAAAAGACCATTTCTGAAAATGCATCAAAAACAGTTCTGTGCCACAGTCTAAATAATAATAAACTCCGCTTGTTTAGACTTATTTTAGACTTGGGTGCTTCTTGGCTTCCATTTGAACCCATTTAGGTTAAGAAGGTCTCATTGGTATGGCATCTGCAGCGAGTTTTCCTAGAGGTGGTCACGTTTTAGACAGGGTTCAGATTTCGTGACCTTTTGACCTCTGGTGACCTACATAAGTGGAATATTAGCATTTAAGAGATACCAGCATATAGAGGATCAGATTACCAGCATTTCGAGTGGCCGAATATCACTATATCACCATTACTTGCAAAGATATTCGACTTTATATTTCCCCTACCCCCAAATCTGGTCCCTCAGATTGGACACGGGTGTTCGTCTTTAAGAGGCGATTACTACCACTAACCTGTGTGTCCTGGATTGCTTTCAAAGTTTTTATCCATCTAAGGATATAGGACTTTCAAAAAAACATAATGAGAATTTGCCACCCCAGGTGGTACCAATTGATGAAATTTTGGGGTCTGGCTCATGGACTATATTAAGCTCTATCAGAAAATGTAAAAATTTCAAGAGGGTCATTTTGAAGACGTAACAGTGACGTCATATTCAAAAATGCATGTTTTTGGTAGGTTTTTCCGGTCAGACTTTTCGAATTTTTTATTTATGTCATTTCTTGGCAAAAACTGCATGATAAATTAGTAAATGATAGTCTGATGTGAAATAAATAGTTTTTTGTCCACTTTCCTCACAGAAAAGCATACATTTTGAAGAGAAATGACGAAAACATCACTGTATCTCACATGGCCGTCATTTTAACTTCTCCGACGACCCTCTGCTCTCGGGGTCATGCAAATAGGCTCAAAATGACCCCAATATCACTAGCTACAAAGTTACGAAGTGTCATCTCTCAAGTTTTTGTCGTTCCGGAGTTAGGATAGAAATTTTGGTAGAGGCGGGGCGCCAGGCCTGGGAGGCCATTATGTCCTCCTGTCTAACTTTCTGCGCTATCTCCGAAACGACAACAAATTGGGAGCAGACACTCCGTTTATTTGTAGCTTATCATATTGGGGTCATTTTTAGCCTATTTGCATAACGCTGCGAGCAGAGTATCATGGGTAAATCCAACATATAATGCTGTGTGCTTTAGTACCTTCATATTCCGGGGCCTCTTTTGCATGGAGGTCTGTTGTAACTTTATAGTTTCAGTTCGTGTGTATTATCTGATACAGCATCGAACATGTGAAGAATTGCTCAGATTTGTCTGCCCTTATCCCCAAATTCCTTTTGGATTGAGATTGCAACAAGTAAAGGTCGCTTTTAGTCTAGTCGAAGACATTTCACCAACCATACATTCAGCAAGGTAAGTAAATAATAGACGATAATGGTAATATTTTCTCGCTTAATGTCCCGCTTTTTGTACGAAGCAGAGCACGCTTCACACGCATATATGTTAATGTCTGTTCATGTATATGATCAGGTCAAATATAGAGCATATAGCTACATATCTAATATAGTCAACCTATACTTCTCATTGTAAAATGTAGACTGCTCCAGTGTGCGTGTGTATGTATGCCTAGCGTGTCGGTGGAATATATCCGACATGCGGATACATGATATATGTCGGATCAGGAAATGGGTACTGACCGTGAACGGGCTAAAATTGAATACTTGGAGAAAATACCTGACCAGCAATAGCAATAAATTCATATAGTATTGGACACTACAGTCCTGATCAATATGAATCCCCGCTTGATACAACTGGCTGGCCGAAATTAAATATTTTTCAATGTAATTAAATTGTGCGTACATTTTATATTTCGATAAATATTTTGACAGTACGTTTACACCACGGAGAGTTATTTGCGGATTAAATATTAGAAAAGTATAACTCCCATTTTATGGGCACTTTAATAAACCTGCATTCGAAATTTTTCACAAAGCGGTCATGATTGGGTAGGTGAATATTCGTCTAAATAAGGACATGCGAATAAAGCTAGCAAAGTATGATGCCCCAGTTTGGCAGCGATATGCGTGGCAATTCACATGTATATCTGGGTCGATTATTCTCTGAGTCACGTCTAAATGTCCTACATAGTTATTTCTGTAACGTGTACGAGCAGGACCAGTCGTGATGTTTACGAGAAAACGAATCAATAACCGAGATTTCCCACTGGCATTCTGGCCGTCACCGTCGTTAACCCCTTCACTAGTGGAGATCCGGGGCTCGAAGAGATGATCACAACCCTATAAGGATGACTGACGCCAATGTAAAGGTCTATTATGGTATATTTTGCACAAATAGTATACGCGGTTACAAATAATAGCGTAGAACCGCGTGGCTTAGACAGAATGTCTAAGGAGATGTAACGTTATGATATTTACATATATGTACAGACACTAGGATAGTGTATGCAAATAAACTGGATGTATATATACACGTGATATGAGAGGGTGTGTGCATATAAAGTTAACGGATACGTAAACTTGGTGTGTGCATATAAGGTTAACGGATACGTACACTTGGTGTGTGCATATAGGGTTAACGGATACGTACCCCTGAGAGAGTGTGTGCATATAAAGTAAACGGATACGTACCCCTGAGAGAGTGTGTGCATCTAAGGTTAACGGATACGTACAATTGGTGTGTGCATATAAGGTTAACGGATACGTACCCCTGATGTATATGTGGATAATAGAAGAGAATGTGTGCAGTTTAAGCTTGATGTTATATGGCAATATTATCTATATGAGGGGGTGTAAGCATATAGTTTTATAGTTATATGTAGTGCTTTGAATTGGTATGGGCACGCGATAAGGGCGGCCTGGTTGCTGGCCCTTCTCTTCTGGGTACAAGGGCGGCCTGGCTGCTGGTCCTTCTCTTCCGTCGTTGGAACGTTATGGATGTAACGCTCTCTCCAGGGATGGCACCCCGTCGTCGGAACGTTAAGGATATAACGCTCTCTCCAGATACGACACCCAGTCGTCGAAACGTCAAGGCCTGTTGGAACGTTACGGCGGTAACGTTCTCCCCAATATATATATACCCTCAGGCGTGGAACGTCACGGCAGTGACGCTCTCTCCAGATATGGCACTAAGTCGCTGAAACGTCACGGCCCGTTGGAACGTTACGCGGTAACGCTCTCTCCAGAGACAACCCCCACAGTCGTTGGAACGTCACGGCGGTGACGCTCTCTCCAGAGACGTGCAACCCGGCGTGTTCTTCACCCCCAGTCGTCGGAGCCTGACCCTAACTTGTCAGCTCACCAGTCTGCTTTCCGTACAGGTAAGTATAGCCCGGCGTCTCAATCCTTCCGGCTGCTGCGACCCGTCTATAGCCCGGCCTGTGACTACACAACTTCACGACGATCTCTCAGGTAAGAACCACGCACCACTCACTCTCCGTGACAGTCAGGACAATTACTTGGGTATATATTGTATTACCATTTCATCTGGTACCGATGAAACATCATTACTGTATGTCAACTGTCGTTGCGACCCTCTGCGACCTTCTGCGACCCGGTCGCAAGTCACTGCGACCGTTTGCGACCTTCTGCGACCTTTGGCGACCCGGTCGCAGGTCTGTAGATTTCACGTTTAATCAACGTTACTCGGGAGGAGAAGTCTGTCTGGGCTGTGCCTTGTCTTCCCTTTACTGTCTGTAACTTGTATCTTGTCTTTGACCCTGTCTGTTCTTCACTGGCTGTAATCTGTGCCTTGGCTTGACTGTACAGTCTGTAAGTCTTGCTACCACTTTTACATCGGTAAAACGAAGCCCGCCTGCACCGTATCTTGCCTTTGCTGTGTGGTCTGTGATCTGTATGTCTTGTCTTTTTTCTGTGTTGTCTGTGCTCTGTGTATCTTTCTTTAATGTGTGATAAATATACATATCCTTCTTGTGGGATCTGTGTTCTGTAGCTTTCTTGACTGTATAATCTGTGATCTGTATGTCTGGACTTGTACTGTACTGTTTATGATCTGTGTGTCTTGATTTGCTTGTAATGTGTGATAAATACACATATCCTTCTTGTGGAATCTGTGTTCTGTATCTTTCTTGTGTGATCTGTGAGCTGTATCTGTAACTTGTCTATTGCCAGCTATACCCCGTCTGTGTAACTGTCTGCGACCTTTCTTGCCCCCAAAGCGTCCGGCCCAGTTTATCGATGTTTCCCGACGAAAACGGCTCGCCCGCCTGTGCCTTGACTTGCACCGCCTGGCTGTAATAACTGCGACCGTTCCCGTCCCGTATAGCGCTGCACGGCCGTCTGCGCCAAATAAACAGGCTACACGATACGTCGTGGGATTATGGCAGGGGGGAACTTGGCTGATTTATCTCTGTATTTAGTGCAGTTGCATATTTCCGGGGGTGGAGGGAATCCCTAACTATTGTCATATACCGCTTCACGGTCAACAAGATCGACACATAAATATTGCGACTTTAGTCCCAGTGCAGCGGGATAGCACAGCAATAATGTCGAAATTATCAACCTACTGGTATAGACCTAACAGCCTTATTTTATACTGAAGTTAGACCATGCAAGTTGCCTGAATGTGCTACGGGCAAACACATGTCTCATTACAGTATTATCAAATACCCCACGACTATACTAGACACGCCACACTGTCGTGTTTCCTAAACTATAGTATAACCACAAACACGTTTCCACACCGAAAATGCGAGCTGGCAAATTCTCATTGGATTGGCGTGTTTTTACAGGTTACACTAGCTACAGGATTGTACAAGCTTTTAGACTCCCAGGCCAAAACAACTGCATTTACGGCCCAACCGTAAATTACGCCAAAAATCAATAAGTTACAGGCTGTACCTGGACGTGCTTTATCCAGCGCTGTCTTTCTGGTCTGAACACCGTTGGAATGTCTCCACGAGCTTATATAGCCGGGGCTCTTCTCCACCCCCCCGGAGACGTTGCGAAACCCGAAAAATCGCCTTCACAGCAAAATTACAGTTCATAGTCCATAAATGGGAATGCCATCCCAATCCATAATTCGTAAAGAATGTTCCACATAAAGGGCAACACCTATCTCGCTCTGGCAAGCGAGAAATACGGGGAAATGCATTTCCAACCACTGGCGCTCCCGAACTGGCTCTTCCATCCTTCCAGCGGTAACAAACCCCCCTCTGATTCGAACAGTCCAATCACAAACGGTTAACCGTTACATTTCTCAGAAACCTAAACTTAGTTTCGTATTTGTCGTGACCTGTTTGTAAACTCGTAACATGTGCAATAATCTAGGGTGGTTTTAGACTACACGTAGCAGCTATAAACCGACTACTGACTGACTCGTCTCCACTAAGAGATGACGGGTTGAAGCGGTGGAGGAGAGACTTGAACAAATTTATCTCCGATAATTCCCAGATGAAACCTTGCGCTTTTACATAAAATCTACAATCACGAGAAGCGTCTATAGTCGGGAAACGGTAATATGAGTTTCCAATCAAAAATGTTGTAGGTCTTGTCCAACTACATCAAAGGTTGGTGATAACTCACAGTATGTGACGTAAGTGTGTGATCATCGGAAATATATTAAAAATGCCCATTTCTTCCCATTCTCCAAACGACATATAGACGATCTTTTCGCTATATATATGAAACAGTGAAAGATATATCCACCTTCATTGGATTTGAAGGAAACAAAAAATAGCCCTAATATCTATAAAATAACGCTGTTCGTCCATCCCGTCGACATTACGACAAGATAAATGATTAATTACGAAGGTCAGTAATAATCCAGTGAGACGTGCATATGGTGTAAACATATCTCGTCTTGTTGTATTTGCTATATCCTGTTGGTGATGAACAGTCACATTGAAACCGCGACTGATAAATCATTCTCTAGATAACGACTATTATAACGAATACACTGTAAAATCGTGAGACACTTTATGTGTTTTAAAGTAAATCACTAGTGTCTCACATTAAAACACTAGTGTTTTATTTTATCTGGAAAAGTGTTTATAAAAATAAAGTGTTTTATATTAAAACACTTTTCACAAAAAGTGTTTCAGTTCTAAACACTTTGTAAAGGTGCCAAGGTGAAGTGTTTTAGAATAAAACACGTGTGTCTTAGAATAAAACACTGGTGTGTTTTACTGGACTTAAAAGTGTTTTGTATGTTTCTTTGAATTGACGGCTGGTACATGTAATCCAAATTTTATGTTTCTGGAGAGCTGTTTATATCGTATTATTGGAAAATTGAATTACTTTGGACCTGTATTAACTTTGAACCGTAACATAGTAATAATAATAACAATAATATCTATCTGTACGACTATTGTTTTGACAAATCTCTCATAACAATGAAAATAAAATAAAGCAATCACAATCATGAATGTTGAACACCAGACACTTGTGAAATCCCCTGTATTTATTTATTTAAAAAACTTCAAAGACGTTTCCATAGATCTAAATTTGCATGACTACCACATGAGAGCAATTATATAAGATTGTATTATCAGACATATTTATTACTGTATGCCCTTCTACCTTATTACCGTGTATGGATGACTTCGGTGCACTCGCGGTTCGCTTGGGGCTCCAATAGACTGGAGGGGTCTTCCACAAATCAGTTGGACGTGGAACCAGACGACCTATCGTTGAAAGCGCGATCTGAATTTGTCCGTTAACTTTCATCGAATTGATGGAATTCAGCTGACGTGAGACGACAGGGCTCTAGGTATGTTTTAATTTAGCTGATTTTTTCTCTATGTGGCTCGAGTAGAACGGGCTATGATACTGTTTGCGTATATTTCAGACAAAATACACGTTGATTGAAAGTTGAACACTATGGTAGCCACAACAACAACAACATATTCCGTGAACTGTGTCCTGAAATGCTATCCATATCTAGTGTATATACACGCCATTCAGTTTATCTGAGATGAAAGATGTAGCGAAGTTTGCAAACTTTTATTGTATGTTGCTTGCCCTTGCAGTTACACCGAATTTCCTTTGTTGATAAGTTTGAGCGCAGCACTTGACGGATGACCCCAAAACCTTACCAGCTGTGTGTGTGTGGGGGTCAGTGACCCTTAATACATATCACGGCTTTACATGTGTGTGTGTCAATCATGGGGACAGTGAACTTGAAAAGTCTTGTCATTTGTTATGTAGATATACGCCATTACATGTATACGAAGGAATAATTATCACATTCAGTTTGTAAGTGTTGAGAATGTAATTTTCAATGCTTTTTTTGTTCCATTTCTATAGAGATTAGTACTGCTCAGGGATCCAGGACACACTGACAGGGAGCACCATCATAGCGAATTGAATGATGATACCATGCGTTCAACTACTGGTATGTAAACTTATCTCATTTATACTCATGTTACAGAAAAAAACGCGCATGAGTTCCTGCTTATCGCGACAAAATTGACGATGGTTCACAGCCAGACAAAAGTGACGACCCAACACCTTTTCCATGGTGATCAGACCTGCCGGCTATCACCTTTAAAAGGTGATGAGTTAGAGCCATCCCCTTTAAATGGTGACATCCATCAGCCAATTAGGGCGATGATATTTCCTCATCACCTCAGACGTGATGGTCGTCATTTTTAACGGTGATCATAAAAAAGGTGACGGTTCTAACTCATCACCTTTTCGGGGTGATTGTTATCACCTTTTTTTCTGGCTGTGTTTGCTGAGGGGTGGGGGTCGATCTTTGGTGGATAAGCATCCTGGTATGCAAATCATATGCTTCAACGTCATTATCTGTTTATAGTCCTCACATTTCTGGTGGATTCTTTGTTATTTGTTGGTACCGGTAATATTATAGTTCATTTGAATATATATTTTTTTTAAATGGAGATTTTTTTATGAAAAAAATATCTTAATCATTAGGTCGTTTATAATAAGTTTCCGGTGTATGTCAATTGCCAGTTACTCGCCTGTTTACTTGTGTTACGAATTAATAATTCAGGATTGGTCGTTTTATGTTGCAGGATTCGGCAGATGTAGAAGTGTACTGTCAGTGGGATGTGATTTGGCGGACTATGCTTCTGGATGGAGATTAGCATGCCTTCCATTTCAAATTACACAGAACTTCCGAAAAGAACAGACTGAATCGTTTCATGTGTGATGTTATATTGTGCAGGATACTCGTGTATTTTACGCAGGTATTCCAGGGTGAAGATTTTTAATAGAGCTGAGTTACTTATATCCTACATGTTTGACATGAATTTCACCAAAATATACCCCCTGTACATGTGTTCATGGGACGAAAGGCATGTAACATTCGGGGAACATTTTAACGTTGTGGGAACTTGGCAATTGTGACGGTACGGGACGCCATGTACAGGTTTGTCTGATGTTGGTTTATTCTATTAGTTTTATACGGATGTTCAGTTTCACTTGTCTGTAATCTTGTCCAGACATTTTCTAGTACAAATTGTATTGAGAAATCTGATTTGACCAATGTAGCTTGGTGATTTTTTGCAGGTTGATTGTGAATACAATTAAAAATGTCTCAATATCTTGAATGATTTAAAATAAATATATATGTTAATCTCAGTTTGTTTGTTATTTTATGTGCATGAATTTGAAAGTGACTTGATTAAAAACACTAGTGTTTTAATTATAAACACTTTTTTCAAAGTGTTTTGATTATAAACATTCAAAGTGTTTTTAAAGTGGGGACAAGCTCATAAACACTTCAAGTGATTTATTTTAAACACCTTTGAGTGTTTAATTTTAAAACAGTTTAAGTGTTTTGTTTTGAAACACTTGAACTGTTTTGCATTGAGACACTTCAAGTGTTTTATTTTCAATCACTACTGTTTTAAGGTAAAGCACTGCCGTTTTAAGGCAAAACACTGTGTGTGTTTTAAAACAGAGCACTTCATATGTTTTTAAAGTGGGGACAAATATGTGATTATAAAGTGTTTTGTTTTAAATCACTTTCAGTTTACAGTGTACTGATCAGCGAAGGGAATTTAATATTTGAAACATTGAGCTGTTGACCGCTTCTCTCTTACAAGAACTAATAGATTAGATCGCCAGATACATTGCCAAACGGTGTTGGACCAGTTGTGAATCAGTAATGCTGACCGGAGAGGGGAACTATTAGGGATTTCCAATATCAACAATTCACAACTGAACCAGGTCACAACTTACTTTTTACCAGTCATTTTAATACAAATTACTTTATGACCATTTTATTTCATCGTCCATCATAGTATATCACAGCATACTTCTTTTCTGATAGTTTCGGCCACTGCAACAAAACGAAACTTCACACGACATCACAAAACAGAAAATAAAGCAACATATCCAACAATTCGCGGTAGGCAAATGGTCGTTTTCATGATTAAAACGTATGTGTGTGGACTGTCTCTGACAAGGATTTGCTCGGGTCAATATTGGCGGAAGGTATACTGTCGTCATCGGCGGCGTCTGTCTCTCTGTCTGTCTCGCCATATTCGATATGGATACGATATCTCTTTAACAACTATAGCCAGACTCTCCAAATGCATACAACATAGAAGATGACCTACCTTGACCTTTTGTTTGGGTGAAATTACACATTAAGTATCGATTCGGTACTTCTTCGAGGGTTAAAGCTGGCCTTTCTATATTTATACCATGCATCTGATTGTTGAGCGACCTTGTCTTAGTTTTCTCAGTGTCAAATAATACGTTAGCTGTCGATTCCATGTTGTTCATAGAACTATTGGAAGATTAGAGCTATGGTTTCCAAATACACACTACAGATGCACATGCTCACTCATCAGAATTTTATTGAACATGCATGGCTGACCTTGTCCTATTTTCCAAAGTAACATATAAAGAGGTAATGCTGTTAGCCCAATATTTCTTAAGGCTTTATGGCGTTTTTTTTCTTCAAAATTTACAGATTCAATTACGCAATTATGCTAAATGAACCAAACATATTGTAGTTTACTGACCTTAACCTTTTTCCAAAGCAAGAAAGGTCATTCCACCATTGATGTTTTCACAATACAACTTCAGTCAGTAGCAGATTGAAGATGATCGATCTTGACCTATATTTCAGGAGAAAATTACCGGACAATAGTTTATTCGATGTTGTTATCACAATATTACCTTGAAATATTACTGATAGCCTTTCCAGATTCACATCGGTTATGTAACTGTTTATTAAGCAGATCAAGACTTACTCAGGGGAAAGGTTCAATTATAGGTCCAGTTATTTCTCAAGAAGAATCCTAGCTACTTCTTGCATATATTTACACTACACTTTAATCTAACGGTGGACCAGAACCCTATTGCAGATAGTAAGTGATTTTGGCCCAGTTTTCAAAACGAGATTTGAAGAACACATACATCTCAAACAATCTAAAATACAATATTCTTTTACTTGACTAAAAAGATCTTCCAAAGTAGCTGCTCGACAAAAGTTATATCTTACAATCTTAAAATCTATACAGTCGATAAGATCCGTGAGATCCTGGTGGAATAAGCAAATCAAGACTGAATCCCAACAGCCGAGGAATTCTGGGCCCATTGGGTTATTTTATTATATAGTGGCAAATATATGATAGCTATTGTCTTATATATATATATTTGTATATTGAATCAGGTTTGTTTATTATTGTTAATTCTAGTAAAAGGGCTCAAAGTGCTTCGCAGGATTTGGAGGAAGAGCTAATGTGTCATATTTGTACGGAGATATACAAAGATCCTGTCCAGCTGCCCTGCCAGCACAGCTTCTGTAGAGAATGTCTCAGAGCTTATGTAACCTTTGATCCAGCTAAGAACAGCAGTTCGGATGACACCTGCGCTGGCGATAAACCTGATACTGGTGACCTGCCCATTCTTGCTGCGCCAGGAAGTAAAACCGTTCGCTGTCCAATTTGCAGAACACCTGTCAAAATTGACGACGAGGGTGTATCAGCTCTGCCTGTACACTTCCTTATCGCTAATATAGTGGACAAATATCAGTCTGGGGTCGCGAAAGGGGTTGCTGCTGAAATCAAGTGTGGCATGTGTGAAAGTGATCAAGCGAAGACAGCTGTCAAAGGTTGTGTGAAATGTGGATGTCTGTACTGCCGAGATTGCCTCGATGCGTTTCATCCTATGCGCGGTCCACTGTCAAAACACACTTTGATAGAGCCGGAGAACTACGCTTCAATGCCCATGTGTGATGAACACGATGAACCGCTTAAGGTATTTTGTAGTGACTGCAAATATCTCTCCTGCCTCGTGTGTACTGCTACGAAACACAACC
This sequence comes from Hanleya hanleyi, assembly GCA_036873755.1. NCBI lineage: Eukaryota > Metazoa > Mollusca > Polyplacophora > Lepidopleurida > Hanleyidae > Hanleya > Hanleya hanleyi. The sequence goes on along the minus strand of JAVTVY010016027.1, from coordinate 8,110 downwards.
AGCATCAGATGAAAGAACCAGGGGCAGCTATTACCGATGAGAAGGTAAGCAGTGATAACTCATAAACGAAATACTCGCAAGCGTAATTGATGTCGTAGGAACACAGTATTTTGATTCTAGACGCGGGTGACACAGAAGGCCCGGGTCCAGACACGGTGAGGTCTCTAATTCTGATCAAAATCACGCGTTGTTTCATCTCTCTCGTGACCCAACGCTAATCTTCATGCACGGCTGAATATTGAATGTCAGATCGGGTGTTAGTACACGGCTTTTATTGGTGGCAGTTTCAGATATGCAAACTGCAGTATGAAATGCCGGTTATATAATATGACAAGGAATAAAATTGTTCAAGCAGAGTGGAGCACATAATACAAGAATTGATTCAATATTGTTATATTAGCCCGAGCTTATCGTGGTATTTCTCCGAAGGTTTGTAATGAAGTGAACATTTATTATCCATTCGTCAAATCAATATTATCCATCCGTGCGTTGTTTGTCCCGTGACAATAAAACCTCAAGCAAATGTGTCTTAACAGTTCTGAGTCTGCCGTAAAGCCTGCTCAAGGAATCGTGAATAACAATTGCAATTTCCTGTCGAAAAAGTTGAATCTGTGTTAACACATTTCGATGGTTCATTATGATTCAGGTTCGCCTAGCCTCCAGGACGGCCAAGTTAGAGGGGCTTTTACCAGAAATAGAGAAATGTATGAGTGAACTTTCCAGCTTGGATGATGATCTCAAGGTTAGATTTCAGTGGCAATTATTGATTTTGTTATCTCCATGGTATAACAATTCGAATATTATTAACGATAATGATACAGTCGAATGCTGGTGTTATTAGAAAATCAGTAATTTGGTATTAATAATTCTAAAGTTGTAAGTGACAGCTACCAAGTAATGAATGTCGAACGTACCTCATTTGGCCGTCAGGAGTACCCGCCCACCGTCCACTCACACCAACCAGCCGAGAAGTTGAAGTGAAACTGTTTGACGTGATACGATTCCAATTAGGACCATATGTTCTCCTTTTGCATAATTCGATGTTCAAAACCTCATAGCTCAATTCAAAATCCCTGCAATGTGGGGGGGGGGGGCTTAAAATTCGTTTCGTCCTGTTCCAGTTTCTTGTCCTCAACGAGCATGGCAATACCTGTCTGGGTACAACTGTTTGTAATAAAACAAACATTCAGCCAAAAACTGTTTCCCAACAGAAAACCGTAACCGGGATATTTAGGTGGGGTACAGGCTCTGGTAAAGCAAATATCGACAAGACATGGTAGATCTAACGAACTAATATTTATTCTCAATCTATACTAATATGGAATAAAGAAAGCCACCAATACTGTTTATTGAATATCGAGTCATCCTTTGGTCACCATCTTCTAAAGTTTTATTTAGCGGCTTGATGATTCAGACGCGCGTATGAATTTCGACGTTTTGTAAACTGCCTGTTCAAAATTTTTAACTAGCGGGATGTATTAACGTAGGCAACGTGATGGATGTAATTAACGATACAGCTTTATTTATCCAGAAACGCTTCGATGGCAAAGTTGATGACATTGAGAAACAATTTCAAAAGACACTCATTGAGCTGAAAACCTGGAGGTCTGAAAGCTTGGACATCGTGAATCAAAGGCGACGTATGCTGTTGAAGCGAGTAGAAGAGGACATGGAGCTACTGAAACTGCAACACACAGAGCTGAAGGGGTGTGAGGAATTGGTGACAGACATGGCCAGGTTAACTGATGCCATTCGATATCTCAAGGTGATGGGGGCCCTATTTTACTCACGAACACAGTTATTTTGATCATAGAATTACAGGCCTCTGCCTTTTTGTCACATTCAGCGAGAACATTAATTCAGTTGAGATTGTCGTAAACAATAAATATGTTCCAAACTCAAAATTGCTGGTCGTAAGCTGTGTGATCCACGCAATTGACATTGATGATCACAATACATTAAAGACGATGTTGGATAAATTTTAATAATCCTGCACAATTTGATCTTCGCGTTTTCTCGTATTTGGCCAATAATACCACCTGCTTGTAAATATCTAAGCAATTTAAGGACAGTAAAAGCATTCGACAGCTTTATTTGAAGCCAACCAAGCATATTGCATGTAAAGTACATTGTACTGTGGCAACAGTCGCCCGTATGTAACACGGGCGCGGTATTATCTGATTACAAGCGTCTAGTCCGTCATTCATAATCCAGCCGTCGTCCATTAGAGAATATCCGCGTCCATAATCCAAAGACCTATTCCATTTCCATATAACAGTATTAGCACCAAATTCAAAAAGACAAAAAACTGACGTCGAAATCCAGTTTTTACAAACATGTAGCTAGTCCTATGCTCTTTTTCTTTCATCAAGGGATCTGAAGACACCATCAAAAGGTATGTACAATTTATTTTGACTCTTTTTGACGAAAACTTGTTAGAGCGGTGTGCTCTAGCTGACGGTAATTAAGCATTTGACGTTTGACGCTTCTATGCTAGGTTTATCAATGTCATTCTGTCAGAAATTGTCTTTATGTATCATTCGATGCAGTTACGATTTTAAGTATCACACGTGCAAATGGTCGATGCAGTTATGATTTAATGCAACACCCGTGGAAATAGTCGATGCAGTTATGATTTTATGTAACACCCGTGCAAATGGTCGATGCAGGTATGATTTTATGTAACACCCGTGCAAATGGTCGATGCAGTTATGATTTTATGTAACACCCGTGCAAATGGTCGATGCAGGTATGATTTTATGTAACACCCGTGCAAATGGTCGATGCAGTTACGATTTTAAGTATCACACGTGCAAATGGTCGATGCAGGTATGATTTAATGCAACACCCGTGGAAATAGTCGATGCAGTTATGATTTTATGTAACACCCGTGCAAATTGTCGATGCAGTTATGATTTAAAGTAACACCCGTGCAAATGGTCGATGCAGTTATGATTTTATGTAACACCCGTGCAAATGGTCGATGCAGGTATGATTTTATGTAACACCCGTGCAAATGGTCGATGCAGTTATGATTTTATGTAACACCCGTGCAAATGGTCGATGCAGTTATGATTTTATGTAACACCCGTGTAAATGGTCGATGCAGTTTTGATTTTATGTAACATCCGTTCAAAATGTCGATGCAGTTATGATTTTATGTAACACCCGTGCAAATGGTCGATGCAGTTATGATTGATGATGAGTAGACATGACTGGTTTTAGCTCTAGCATTAGACTTCTGTAATTGAGTATGGTACAAAGTTTTCCCATACCTTGTTCCTCGTCCACGTGTTCTAGTGGATGCTGTCGCTATGAAAACAAGAGTATACAACACCTTACAATACAATAGCTTACCATACCAGGGCCTACAACGATTCGTGATACATTTTATGTATATGATATTTCTCTCATTCAGAATTGAAAAAGCAACAGATTCAACAATCCTCCAAGTCTTCCAGAAAAGCAGAGAGAGAACAAAAGACAAGATATGCAAAGAAACGGCCATGGATGTATTGGTGTGCCTGATAGATAGACAAAGTGATGGATCTGCCGAACTGCGACTGATCCAGCAGCCTATACGTTGTAAGTAATTCCTTATTTCACCAATATCAAGTCAATTCTTCGAAGCATATTCATTTCACAGAGATATCGGAGGGTGAATTTGAATGCCTCCTTCATTAGGTATTTTCTCCCTCAATATGTTACATACACCTGGCATATAATAAGATGTGACATTCAACATCATATAGGCATCGCTGGTCAAGGTCTGCCAGTATCATCGATTACGTGCCATCAGCGTCATCCCATGTGGTATTTTTGGCCGCTTTTCACCGATTGTCTTCTATGGACGACCATTCACGTCAGAATGCTATATTCAAACGAGCAATCGAACGTTGAATGAGCAAACATACTACCAACCGAACAATAAAAGTTTGAATGAACAATCGTACTTCGAAACGAACACATTCAGAATGATGAACCCAATGTTGAAGGTATTATCTCTCTTACAATATCCTTTTAGCCTATAGATTTAACCGTACAACCAAACGCTCGACCGAAAAAACATTTTTATACCGATGAACTAACAGTTGCTACACAGTGTTTTTGGTATGCGAAAATGGCAACGAACGTGAAAGTTGAAAAAGATAACAAAATTAGTCTGTTTATTTTTAATGAGTGCGTACGGAATAGCCTCCCGAAACTCGAGTGAATAAGCTTTCAGGTGGATAGTTTGCGATGTGAATAACTCATTTCAGTGAAATCGCAATGAAAGTGCCCAAAGTCGATATAATATTGCACATGTTTGCTGATTTAGCGTAACCAGACTGGGAAAATTGGCAAGATGAGAGAGACTATCGCCGATATTTGGATCAATGTCCATTCAAATATATTAAACTGGGTCTTGCCGTGTGGTCATATCATCCAAGTTGCCACATGAACAGGTACAATAAAAGCGTGCCTGAGATACAACACATATCACGAATCGTTAGATTCTTGGTATGTGCTTTAGAATAGATTAACCAGAAGACTATTCTGTGAAGTCATGTGACGCAGTCAGTATGTCGGCACCTCTTCCCACTTCCCTTATATGTGTTGTAATTGAACTGGGTGTATAGAAACCTAGTACTTATCCATGCCTATATTATACTGATATTATGACTAGCCCGGTATACCACAGCTCTGTATTCAACCTTTTATCTTAAATCTGCTCATCTATATCTGAATTGTTCTTATGTACATAGTCACCAATAGAACAATTTACAGAAAAGGATAAACGTTATTTCACTGGTAATTATTGACAAATAAAATTTAATCGATTTGACATAAATTCAAACATGTTATTATTGTGTTAAATCAACTATAGCTGGCGAAGCTTCATGGAATGCACAGCCTTATGGAAGGCTACATAATTTATAGCTGGCGAAGCCTTATGGAATGGACAGCCTTATGGAAGGCTACATCAAATATAGCTGGCGAAGCCTTACGGAAGGAATACACAGCCTTATGGAAGGCTACATCAACTACAGCTGGCGAAATCTTACGGAATACACAGACTTATGGAAGGCTACATCAAATATAGCTGGCGAAGCCTTACGGAAGGAATACACAGCCTTATGGAAGGCTACATCAACTACAGCTGGCGAAGCCTTACGGAATACACAGACTTATGGAAGGCTACATCAACTAAAGTTGGCGAAGCTTTATGGAATGCACAGCCTTATGGCAGGCTACATCAACTAAAGCTGGCGAAGCCTTATGGAATGCACAGCCTTATGGCAGGCTACATCAACTATAGCTGGCGAAGCCTTATGGAATGCACAGCCTTATGGAAGGCTACATCAACTAGAGCATGAAATGCACAGCTCTTTCGTATCTGTCTCCTTCTCCACCTAACCTGCTAACATGTCAAAGAATTTACTCATCTCTTCTCTGCTCTGCCTAACCCACCCGACGATTTTTTGACCGATTTACAGAATATGTTGTACGCTTTTATCTGAGGAGGAGGGCATGACAAGATTAAAAGAAAAATATTTATTTGCAGTAAACAAGATGGAGGGCTAAATATGATACACATTCCATCCTTTAGTGATTGTATGACAATTGAATGGGTTAAACGTAGTGTAGCTTTCACAGATTTTCAATCTGACATGATACTCAAGGTCTTCCCGAATAAAGGTTCAACGGTGTGGGAGTTGAATATAGTAGGGCTGCAGCAAATCTTTGAAAATTTAAAAAATAAGTTTTGGAAGGATGTTCTCCGGGCCTGGATCAAGAATATGCATGCATAATCGACTATTTCGGGTACCATGGATGATTTTATATATAACTATGCCCCAATCTGCAATTGGAGAGAACTGAGGAATTGGCATTTATGTTTGGTCAGAGTTTTGAGTGAATGAGTGAATAGCATTTAACGTCTTTTTTAACATTTTGTCAGTCATATCACGACGGAGCCTACATTTACCAGAACAAGAGAGTGTCCACAGTTCCTATTATCCTGATCACTGATCAGCCCAGCAAATACAGCACCCGGTCACCCATCCAAGTATTGACCGAGCAGAGTTTTGAGAGATCTAGTCGATAATTAACTCTGAATTCTTATCCTTTCAGATTTTTCAGGATAAATTTCAAACCAAGCCGAAAAACTTTTTAACTTATTGCGCTGTTATACATAACATATCCAAGGACATTATGAGAAAACCCCACAATCAAGCTTCACTGGAGAAAAAATACTATTCAAGCTTAGAAACCAAGAATGCTCCAAATTTATGTACCGATCTCTCCTTTATTCGGTTCAGGAAATCCCTCGCAACAGCCAAATTAAATGGAATGATTCCCCTGAATCTTCCGAATATTGGTGAAGCTGAGTGGAAACTCATTTATCGAAACCCCTTCTCTGTGACTACTGAAACCAAACTCCAATATTTTCAATTCCAGATAACGCATAACTACCTGGTTACTAATACACTCTTGCGCAGTGGGGAAGGGCGAGTGGAACAGATGCAGTTTCTGTAAAAATGATAGGGAAACGATTCTACATTTATTTTGGTAATGTATTCATGTCAGAGATATATGAGCTCAATTCCAGGCCTGGGCTGTAGAGATAAATATTGCATCTGAAATGGAGCTGTGTCATAGAGATGTCTTGCTGTAGAAAACATCTACAACGGCCCTGGTTAACCACCTACTTGTAATTGTCAAATTATGCCTGCACGGTTACGGAAGTAAAGGTACAGTCCCCAGTTTCATGGCAGTACGCGAATACATTCATCGGACGAAGGACTTGGAGGACTTGTCAGTATTGATTACACATTAAGCCCATGGCCATGTGGGTACTGTAAAGGTTTATGTAAATCGTGGCTTACTAACGCAATAGATGCCCAGTGGTAAATTCAGGGCTTACTGGGAAAAATACAACCTTGGAACAATTCAAGAATGGCGTCATGCATTTCACTACCGCGAGTTCACGTCGACTTGCAAAGGATCCATAAATTATATGAAGGATTACGATTACAAAGTTCATTCAAGCGAGCGTCATCAAATCAAGGAAGAAAGCCTGACAATGAAAAAATATACCAACTTAAACTGTATGTCGCCTATTGGAGATCGGTTGTGGCCGGAGTAATCTTTATAATGATTTCCATTTGTACGACTTAAAACAAAATATAAATTATTTTGGAGAAGCTCGTCATATTGGTGGTGCACGGCAGTGGGCAGTCAAAGAATTCCCCCATCTCCACTCAAATTATCCGGACACCATTTCCGAAAACGTAAAATATGCACATCAACAACCATTAGCGAAAACATAATATGTCAAAGATCAGCGTCTCTATGCCTCCAAAACAGGGAATTATTGAAAACACTGTAAGTGCTCCAGTCCAAGGATTGACTTCAGGCAAACAAGAAATCTATTGAAATCGAAAGGTCAAATGTCAAGGTCATTTGAAATATATACAAATATCAGAAAATTATTGAAAACTCACATTTTTGTGTAAAAATGTTTTAGAGGAAAGCGATGTGTCGAAAGGTCAAAAGGCCAAGTGTCAAGTTCACTGACCACCAGCTACTAAGTGAAAGACGGAAGAATAATAGTTTTCGTTTTAATAGCATAATGCCAATTTGGCACAATTTCGGTGAGCCATTATCTGTCAACACGTGAGTTATTAGTTTAAGCTGATCTGTGACCACATGAGTTATTAGTCTAAGCTAATCTATCTTCACAGCACCCGAGCTAGCGTATTTAATTCCGTATCAGCCGGAGCAAGGGACCGTGTGGATACTTCATAGTCTCCACATGAACATCTACAGTAAAAGCGCGGCTGAGATGCTAAGGCTACGTCCAAGAATCCAGCGTATTCTCGGGTGTGAATGTGTGGTGCCGAGGGAAGCTTTCCTGTAGCCAGACGTTAATTTTCCCCATCGCTTGCATATCGCTATCGATGGCCCGTCATTTGTACCTGTCATTCGACAAATATATGTAGGTTTATTTTTTTGGTGAGAAATTTAAGCCGTACGACGTCGAGCAATACAGGTTAGTTTCTCTGGGTATTCTTTCATTTACCATGTTTACCCAATGTTGGGATGTTTATTCCATCAGACGTCCTCA
>JAVTVY010016026.1:0-65253 GCA_036873755.1 Hanleya hanleyi | reverse complement strand
AGTGACAACACTTTTGTCAACATTTTCAGAGGGACTGGATCTTCCTGAAAATATGAGGGTATTCAAGCTCAATTTAGGAGACAGGAGAAATTTAAGCACTAAGTGAAAAAAGATGGGAGGAGGAGGTGGATGGATGTATTAAAGGTCAACCCAAACGCAATTTTTTTTTTGTCTAGAAATGCTTGAAAATCCTCATAGTTCATACTTCACTTTGCACGGAAAAAATATTGAAAAATTCTAATCTGATTAGAAACACATTCAATATGGGAACAAAGTGGGCTATTTGACAGTTTGATGGCTGGGTTGGTGACGTCACACAGGGAATGGGGACAGTAGCTGATAACATGGAAAGCGTCGGTACAGTCAGAGCTCCAATTCAGATGTCGATTCGAGCGATATTTGCTCCTTTGATCAGGGTTCATACATAGAAATTCAGATTGAATTTCATGACTTTCCATGACCTTTTATGGACAAATTTCATGACTTTTCCATGACCTATCAGAAATTCTCATGGGGCATCGAGAAAATCTGTCCACAGCCATGATGAGTGAGAAGAGCATTTTCATGGCATTTCTTTTTACACTGATGCAATTTGAGAAGAGCCTATTCCTCCTAAATGCACGCTGGGAGTTCCAAGACCAAACATGCCAAAGTTACCTTCCCTGATGCACACTTGATCGCATTCGTAGACCATACACAACACTCGGCAAATAGAACATTCGCTGGTCCAGGAAATTCATCTTTTCGGTGAAAAAAAAAATCAAGAGAAATATTGACCTGGCCGACATTTTCAGGTTCCTTTTATTTTTTCCATGACCTATCACAAAATTCAATGACCAGACACAAACTTCCATGACTTTCAAGGCCTGGGAAATCAATTTTCAAATTTCATGACTTTCCAGGATTTTCCATGACCGCGGGAACCCTGTTTGATGGAAACATTTTTCACCAAGAAGATGAAATAGACACAGAGGATGATGATAACGTGCAAAATAACAGGTTTTTTTGCAGACCAACGAAGGAATTCAGCCCTATGAATTTGAGCCGGGTACAACTCTGCTAATTTTTGACACGATTTTGACACTCCAATTCCGTCACAACAGCTTTCGGCCCAGGCCGTTTATTCAATACAGATTAGTACCCAACTTGAAACTTTATATCTATAAAGACCAAAAGTCCAAATATTTCAAACTGTATTAAATGTAGAACGATTCTGTGATACAACGAACTAGCACGTTGGTATCGATGGGGTGAACTCCGGTATTCGACGGAATGGACAGTAAACTGTTGATAGGTATGTTGATATATGTCTGATTTTAATTCGGATTGTTTTCCCATATTCTCCAAGAGATACCAATTTCACACATAACACTGTTTGATAACAAGACGGGAAATCCATGGCCGAAAGTTATCCGGAGTGAGTGGGTGTAGAAACGACGAATAGATCGGCATTCACTTTTGCTCAGTTTCCGAGAAATTACGTCAATTCAGTTGAAATCCAGTGACATTCCCACAATCCCAAACATGCCAAATGTCACAGAATCATGAAAATATTAACATTACTAGAAGTCTCCTTAGCCGTTTTCCCGTAATGTTCGCTGGGGTGGATTTTGGGAGAGCGAGCATGCAGGGCCCCGTAGGCGCGTACAGCTGTCTCCCTGCCTGAGGCCCGGCTTGCAGGCAAGGTACTGTGGAACCGATGTCCGTGGTCGCATAACCCGTACGTCACTTCTCCTTGTTCTACGATTTCTTTACCGTGGCATTCTGACTTTTCTTCAACTTTGTGTTTGGAATCATGGTTCCCTTTAGTTTTGGTTTATACCCCAGTTCCACTACAACGCTGTCCAGATGATCGAATGATGTCTTTCTGTCAAAATGCACCAAGCAAATAGTTACGAGTATGGCCCGGGCCGCTTTACCACACCCTCGGGTTATGTACAAATTTCAGCGGTTTTCTCATCTTTAGGCCACAAATGAAGACTGACATTTCATCTATAGTAAAAGTACAACCTCCCGCTGGTATCTGTAACAAATAATGCCCCGATACTACAAAAATATACAGAAATCAGCAGGTGCCTATGACTGTGGTATAGGCTTTAATATAGAGAGTTCAAATCGGCTGTCCCTTCATGACGTCACAGCTGGAATTGACAGGAGAGCAATTTTCACCTTTCAAACAGCAATATCTCGCCAACCAGAGGGCACAAAAATACGAAAAAAAAATGTGATTAATTTCAGAATCAAAATGAATATTTTTTCTATATTTTTGACATCAGACCGTTTGGGTTGACCTTTAAGTGGAGTATGATGTAAGCTATCAGGCTATGTGATGGAATAGGATTCGGTGAAGATTTTGTCGAAATGGCTTAGACAAGTTAGTTTTTGGAAAATGCATGTATAGCTGGACTTGAATGAAAAACAACTGGAGAAATGAATAACAATGCATATTATACAAGAACAGAAGGAAAGATATCATGTCTTTCCATAATAACCCAAGTCAAACATGCTCTGGCTCCAGTCTGCACCTCAATAAAGCAGGCAAATTATATTCAGGCAGAGCACAGCTGGCAACACAATGTTATTATTTGATAACTCATTGTGGTTGAATATACATGTATACTTATACAAAATAATGTTGGTAAAATTTGGCATATTTACCTATATACAGCAACGTTAGCTGGATATTGGAGAGTTTATTGTCACGTTGCACAACACTTGTTTGCCATTTTGGACATGATGTACCAGCAACCTGGAGGTAAAAAAATAACAATCGGATTGCAACATTAATATCATGAATTACAATAAAATGAAAACAAAATGATACAACTTTTCACATTTGAACTAAACTAAAAGTTACCCATAACTCACGACCTATGAAATGAGGTGAACTGCTCAAACTGGAAGAACATGTAAAGTCACGGGCAGCCAATAAGCAGACTACGATGGAGGCGAAGGAGGTGAATAACTTTTGATTAAGACATCAGGACAATACAAAAATATAAGGCAACATGGCTTATATATAGTCACCAACCTACAGTATACAGTTTAAGTAACCATAGTGAATTGTTAACGGGCAAAAATATATGTTGTATACATTACGGTATATAATAATCTATTTTTTATACCACCCACTGCAGATAAGTATGTCCATTGTTGCCTATGGCAGATTTCTATGTGTGACTCCATTGAGAAAACAGGCAAATCCGTCATGTAAGACACATACAATAGGTGACTACATGTGGGGAACCATTCAACCAAGGAGTGAAATAGGCCATATATATTGCACGCAAAGTGTTGCCGATTGAAGTTGTCTTCAATGACGGGTCTGCCAGAAAACATGGCCTTCTTCACCTCCGTTTTAGAGGAGTGTGTGAAAAAACAACTATTGGGATACTAGAGTTCTCTAACATATCGTACAGAGCAAGATTGCATACACGTATTATGATCAAGAAACATATCTGCAATAATTATGAAGTCAAAAAAAAGGCACTGACAGAGTTACAGGCACTAGATGTACCTGATGCTGGCCGGTGTATTCAGGCCTTTGTTTTGATATGAAACAAATTACCCATGATGAGTTGCAAAACTGGCATCTGTCACGCTTTCCTTTCACTGCCAATGATACACATGTACATTAAATGTGGGGTGATCATACTGTTATTACAAACGCAATCTGAATGCAGATACATTAATTTGGTAATTGACACATCATCTTTCCCTAATGTATACACCCACAAGAACTTGTGCCAGATGAAAAAACCTTCGGATACAGAGCCCGGAGAAGAAATGGACGGAAAGCGCCATACCGTAATACTGTACTGTATTACTCTGTAGTACATGTAACTCTTATTTTCCCAAAAACACAATCCTAGCACATTAAACTAATACTGATATATCACTTTATAGGGTATATACTTCATGTAAACATCAAGACAAAGACTACATTAGCCTGTCTGACATAAACAATGTTTACATGTGGCTCTTTTCAGTTGTACAAAAGTCTCGGGTGATGTATATGACTTCAATTTCACATTAAACAGTTGACAAGAATAAAAGATGAATATGATGAATGATTTTGCATGCATTACAGTCATGCTCGCCAAGGTTTTGGCCCAATGAACCAGTTTGGTCAATCATTTAAAGTCTCTTAATCTATCAAAGATGTACACCAACTTTCGTATTCAACCCTTGAATGGTATCAGAAAAAGTATAAATAATTTTGCATATATTACAGCTAAGTTACCAAGGTTCTGCCTGATCAAAAAAACAATGGTTTGGTAATTCATTGGAATTAGTCTGTTGATGTATCGATGATGTATACCAACTTTCACGTTGAACAGTGAATGTTGTGAGAGATACGGATAATTCATAACTTTGCATAAATTGAAGATGGTCATGCAAGTTTTGTGTTTCTAGGAATAGCGATTCTTCAGATCCTAGAGCAATACTAGTGTGCAGTCACACCGAATGACTCATAACATTACGTTTCTATTCACATAATATAACTGCCAGAAATGTGTATCTTCAAAAAAATTATAAATATGGAAGTGTCAGTTGCAGACCTCTGGAGAGCTACTAATACAAAGGATGCACCATGCTGAATGCTGTGCTGAAGAATGTAACTGTGTCATAATGGTGTTTATGCTCGACTCCAAAATCAGAAACAATGGATGAATTATATGATGAATCAGGAGTTCGAGTTTTTTTTTCTTATCAATGATAAATTTTAATGATATACTGTACATATGAATGGAATCCGATGAAATTTGGACATTTTTATTTGTGCCAAGGTTATTTTATGAACAGCAAATGCTAACATGAAGTCATGGATACTTCACTATTAACTCTTTGCCTACGGAATAAATATCCACGTTTGGACAGAATAAATTTTGCAAAAAAATAAATTTCCGCATATGGTTATAACAATGGCTCAGATTTTTCCATGGCACCGTAGGTAGGGTAAACTATATATTTTTACAATCCTTATGCTTTGGGGATTCATATAAATAAAAACTAATGATGGAAACCATTCTTGAATTGTTTGTTGTTTTTTTTCAAGTCGGGCGAAAAAAAAACCCACGGACCACTTACGAAGTTACGTCGCCCACACGGGATGATGACGCCATGCTTGGGATATCCCTTTCATTTGTCGCATTTCATTAGGCTATCTATATATTTTTACAATCATTGATGCTTTCGTGATTCGTACAAATAAAAACTGATGATGAAAACTGTTCTTGAATTTGCATGTTGTGAGGAGATAACAAACACACAACATTCGCTATGTTTGGGGTTTCCCTCTCAATTGTCACATGATATATGAGGTTATTTGGAAATTCCCGACGTCATAACCGCTAAATCGAGCCTGAATGGAATGTCCCCAGTGATTCATATATCATGGAAGCGTTAATTGGTCACTTTTTGGCTTCCGGGGCTGAAAACAAACAATGACAGGTGTGTTTAGATAAGGCTGTCAAGAAGCCGCTGTCAGCGGCTTTCCGGCGCAAGTTAAAGAAACGTGAGCCGCTTACAGCGGCTTGCTGTAGGCAATGAGTTAACCATGTTAACCAGAGTGTTCAAATGCATTAAGATAGTGCCACAGCACTGTAGCTCATCTGTCTGTAACTAGAGAAAGTAGCTGTGAGAAATTTTTACTAAAGAACTGCAATAGATGAGTTTCTAGCTTGTGTTGTCCCCCCCCCCCCACCCACCCCTTCAACACTAAATGATGCATGCAGTAATCAATGCAGTAAACCGGACCAGAAAAGGTATCTTGCCCAACTTGACCCCAAGGGGAACCTGTGTATCAAGTTTAAGAAAGATCAATGCAGTAGTTGTTGAGAAATCGCGATAATAAAGTTTCATAGGGAAATCCAAGATGGCCGTCTGGTGGCCATATTGGATTTTTGAATCAGACCACAAATGATATCTTGCACAACTAGACCCCAAGAGGAACCTGTGTACCAAATTTGAGAAGTAGTTCCTGAGAAATCGTGATAACAATGTTTAATCGGGAAATTCAAGATGGCCGCCTGGTGGCCATTTTGGATTTCTGAATCAGACCACAAAATGTATCTTGCACAACTAGACCCCAAGGTGAACCTGTGTACCAAATTTGAGAAAGATCCATGAAGTAGTTCTTGAGTAGTTCTTGTGTTGTCCCCCCTGAACACTGAATGATCCATGCAGTTATTCACTGAGATTTTATGATAAAGTTTCATGGGAAATTCAAGATGCGGCCATATTGGATTATCAAAATGGACCAAACAAAGGTATCTTGCACAACTGGACCACAAGAGGAACCTGTGTATCAACATCCATGCAGTAATATCCTAAGAATTCACGATAACAAAATTTCATGGGGAAATCCAAGATGGCCACCTGGTGGCCATATTGGATTTTTCTATGAGACCACAAATGGTATCTGGCACAGTTAGACCCCAAGGGCAACCTCTGTACCAAATTTGAGAAAGATCCATGCAGTAGTAGTTCCTGAGAAATGATGATAACATGCTGGCCATATTGGATTTTTCAATCAGACCATAAATTGTATCTTAATTGCGCAACTAGACCCAAGGGGAACCTCTGTACCAAATTTGAGAAAGATCCATGCGGTAGTTCCTACGAAATCGGGATAATGTTTCATCTGGAAATCCAAGATCGCCACCTGGTGGCCATATTGAATGTTCGAATCAGAGCAGAAAAGGTATCTTGCACAACTAGACCCCAAGGGGAACCTGTGTACCAAATTTGAGGAAGATCCACAAAGTAGTTCCTGAGAAATTGCAATAACAATGTTTCATGGGGAAATCCAAGATGGCCATATTGGATTTGTGAATAAGACCACAAAAGGTATCTTGCACAACTAGACCCCAAGGGGAACCTGTGTACCAAATTTGAGAAAGATCTATGCAGTAGTTCCTGAGAAATCGCAATAACAATGTTCAATGGCAAATTCAAGATGGCCACCATGGCAGTCATATTTAATCGGTTTCAGAGAAGATGTTTACGCACGACGGACGACAGACGACGGACAATCAGGCCATGACATAAGCCCATGGCATGCATGGGGCCTTCGGCCCAGATGAGCTAAGAAAGTAGTATATTTAAAACAACTCATATGTGTAGCAAGATGTTTACCTGGATATTATATATGTGTAAGAGTTAATTGTGGGGTTCATTTCCTTTGAAGGCAGATCCTCATGCTGATACCTTGCACAATCTGAAACGATGCATACATGTAGCTGAATTAGTAGTATTATAAACTGTGAAAAGCAATATAATTGCTGCATGCTGAACTGATAGCTTGTTGAAATGAAACCAGTATGGTAAACTGGATTGTAACATTCTCACGTGTAAATGAGAGTCAATTGTCCTCCCCCCCCCCCACAAACTATGAGCAGGCAGCATATGATTTTGACCGATCAGTATCCGGTCTCCCAGTCTTCATTGCTTACCAAGAGAATAGCGAGAAATGGTAGAGTTGAGTTTAATTTTATTGTCACACTCAAGAATATTTCACTCATATGGTGACAGTCAGTTTTAGTGGCCGAGGAAGCTGGAGTGCCCGGACATCACCACCGCCCATCGGCAAGTAACTAAAATACTTTCACACATAGGGCTGGAACTATGAGGCTACCAGCAATGTGCCTTAGACCACCTATAACCACCAAGGGCCCTAAAGAAAATAGCGATATAAATGACCCCGTACTTGACAATTTATATGTATATTTGATCATGAACACAAAATATGTAATAGAAAAAGATATTTGCAAATTTGAGCTAGTCCAGGCAGAGCGTTAGTGATGTGATGCTGGCCTGGTCTAAAATTGGGTCAACCTCTGGTGTTACCAGTGAGTTGCTTTGTCTCCCACTCTCTTGAGAACGTGCTGCTCCAGGACGAAAGAGCTCTGTGTGCCCTTTGGAGAAAGGTACATGTACATGCATGTAACCTGCATATGTGTTAATATGTAATTGTGCAAATACACTTACTTTCTCAGGTATAAATTAATCAATAATGAGAAATAATGCATTGAGTGTACAATATACTGCTTGGTATTTTTCAAACCATGTTGGACGATTCTATTGTGCAGGCTGACGTTCAGACTGGAGTGATGGTTGACCCCAGTTTGGGAGGTATCGATAAAGCATGTAATGTCTGAGGGGGTGTATGTGAAGTTTTGATTTCTCAGCATGTTCCTACATGGGTGGGCGGTGGGGGGGGGGGCTAAAACCCATAGTTTGGGCAAACATGGATGCTACCTCCAATTATATGGTTCTGCTTTGTGTTGTGATTCTCGCATGGAACTCCGAAGATGAACGGAGTCTAGACAGGTGTTTGATTGCAAATGTTTGATGATAGTGGAATGCCAGTATAACTGCACCTGAATATTTCGTTCACTCTGTGATTTGTAAGTACCTGCAAGCAGTATATGATACCATAAGTTACTCAAGTTGTGCTGACAATAAATACATGTATTAATTACGGAATGTGGGTGTGCATAACACACTGTTCGTGTTGCATTGGAGTGTACACATGAGATGGGGAATTAGGTTCAAGGGTTAAAATAAAGGCACCATAGAATGTACATACCACAGGATGTGAGGGTGACCGTTCGTAGTAGACATGTGTGATAGGATTGAACTAGATATTAAAAAATGCTTCTGAAGTGTATAACCATGTAAACCGAGTAAACGACCACCTCTCACGCAATAATGGCTGCCTCAAAGACATGACGTCTTCCACAACGAAAAAACAACACGTGCAGAGATATTTCATACAGAAGAATGGTAATTTATGGACACACCTTAGAAAATTTGCGATGGCCCGATAACGAGCGCTTCTATGATCGGTGACGTCATTTACGTTCCATGCGACGTAAACAATGCAACGTCATTGGTGACATCATGTAAACTTTGCCATAAATGATAATGTTACTCCAACTCAATTCAGACATTTTTCTACCTCCACTGTGGACGAAATGTCACCTAAAATTTTACGTATTCAATGGCGGTGCCCTACAGTGAGAGAGCGCAAAAATGAAAACGCCTGAACTTGCCCACAAAATGAGTTATTTCTGCGAAACTAATTCATGACGAATTCATGAAGGACCATATGTATAGAAGTTAAGAACTTGACAACATGTTCAGGCAAGTTGCAATTGTGCGCGCGTATGAGTCAAACCATTACTTGTTTCCACATATTGTTGTACCAGTATACAGCCAAATATTGTTGAATACATAATACTGTTGCAGTGCTGGGCGTGAGAGGAGAGTGATCACTCTCCTCTCGCCTCCACTCTCCTAAAAGTATTTCAAGGAGAGTCAACGATCACTCGCCTTGAAAGTAAACTATACCTATGCTGTTAACGAATATCTTGATACTGCTCTCCTCTGCTCGCCTGAAGAAACTTGGAGGAGAGTATTTGGCAGCTCGCCTGCATTTTACTCACGACCAGCACTGCAGTGTTGTCTTTGTGAGTGGTAGTTGAATGACACTTTTTATGGGTGTCCAATTCTTGGAACAGGACAAGGGAGATAACAATGCTGGGATTAGGTGTCAAGTAGAATTACTTCCCCTTGTCACCAGAGGGCGTTTTTCTCTGTTGTTTTAGGAGTCATTAAGTATTTTGTGTATGCCATGAGGGGGGGGGGGAGGTGAGTGAGAAGTCGTACACCTTCCAGCTATGGCGTATGCAAATTAAGTCCATGTGTAAGGCTGACAGTACATGTACATGTCGAACTCAGGCACACTGACATGACAGAGCAATAATACAATGAAATGCCCGGATGTAGCGCCATATACAGTACAAGGCAGAAATAACTTGCTCATAAACGCGAGTGAAAAAAATTTTTTTCGCGACTTTAATTTATTAATCGCAGCCGGAAAACTCGCCTAAATCACGCAAAAAAACAAAAGCATAATCTCAACTGAAACGCGTCGACCGTACGCGTTTCAGTCGCGATTATGCTTTTGATTTTTTACGACGAACCAACTAAGCACCACCCAGCCCAGTTGTGTTCCTGCTACTTCAAAGAAGAAATCTCTGAAGCAGCATGGAACCAGACACCCTCCATCCACCCTATAAAACACTGAGGACAGCGCACAAGACACGTGATAGACACAATGAATTATTGATGAATAACTTGAAATGTTCATTATGATTAATATGTAATGGGCGGGAGAGTGGCCGTGGGGAAAAAATGCACGCTCGTAATATCGGCTGCTGGTCTGGCGTCCACCATAACTGGCGCTGCTGCTGCGGGGGCCATGGACCTCTATGGTTATTTTTTTTTCGTAGATTTTGTTTGCTCGATGATATGTGATATAGTTATTGTCCGGACAAGATACAACTGCTTAGGCGTAACAAAAAAAATTGTCTGTTTCCGGGAACCCGACCGACCGTAAGAATGCCGAAATGGCAATGCTCTTTTTTTCTTTTTTTTTATAAATCTGCGGGAAGAGTTATTTCCCTTGGCCGAAATTCAAGAATAGTTATCTCCCTTATCGTCGCACATGTGCCCAGCGCACGGCATGGCCCAACATGGCCGCCCGCCAGAACAGCTCCGGTGTTGGTTTCCATCTATCCCATTGAGGAATACGGACAAAGGAATTATTGTCTGTTATTAGCGACGAGTTGTTTGTGAACTTATTCCGTCGTTGTCAAATACAAGGCTGTAACTGCCGTTGTATAGAGTCGGAAGTACTGATTCAAGGAGCGCGAGTTTTTGATGGTGAACGAATGGAACTGTCAAATTTAGAAAACGAAAGCGTAAGACGCATTTCTAAGGAGTTTGGACTAAAACATTTTTTCTTCACCTGCTTGAACAATCACTGCGCAGAAAAGTCTCAGAAACTGAGTGCTTTTGACAATGTCAAAAGAGGGGACGTTACCAGATCAACGTCAGGTATTTAACAAACCATAAAGACAAACTGTTCAACGATGTCATTC
Organism: Hanleya hanleyi; assembly: GCA_036873755.1. Classification (NCBI taxonomy): domain Eukaryota; kingdom Metazoa; phylum Mollusca; class Polyplacophora; order Lepidopleurida; family Hanleyidae; genus Hanleya; species Hanleya hanleyi. The sequence continues at coordinate 54,301 of JAVTVY010016026.1, read as the reverse complement.
AACACCTGTCAACAGGTCCGGGAAAAGTGGCAAATGGGGTGATTCCGGCAAATTTGCCTGGTGGGTATATTATTCATAGTTGAAAGTGTTTACATATATATATTTTTTTTTCAAGAATAAATAACTGGGAGTTTTGAACTGAGCACTTTCGGCGCCAATTTACACGAGTTTGTTCCACTGACAAAATTAAAAGTTACGCTTATGTATTTTGTAGGAAAATGAAATATGTTGTTGACCTTTCAAAAATTATAAATCTCATGCATAGGCTATAACTTGCCTATTTTGTGCCTTCCCCGCCGAAATTCATATTCTACTCATCAACACATGTTCGTCCAAACAGAAGGGAGCCATCCACAAGCTTGGTATTTCATTATTTTTTTTATTTTTATTTTTTTAATCATATGACTGCATATCAGAGGTATCCATGATCATTCACCAGGCGGACTATAATCCTGTCTGGTGCCAGTCTGAGCGAGTTCCACTGATGGGTGATCAAAGTGAAAGTGAAAGTGAAAGATATCCCTGATATGATATAGAAAAATTCTGCCGAATACCCAGAATTCACTGTAGTGTAGATTGAAGATGGCTTTCTACTGTTTGGGTGAACATGTGTTGATAAGTAGAATATGAATTTCGGTGGGAAAGACACAAAACAGGTATTAAAGTTATATTATGCATGAGATTTATAATTTTTGACAGGTCAACAACTTATTTCACTTTCCTACACAATACATAAGCAGAACTACAGTATTTTTTTTATTTCGTCAGTGGAACAAACTCCTGTAAATTGGCACCAAAAGTGCTCAGTTCATAACTCCAGTTATTTATTCTTGAAAAAAAAAATATATAAACATTTTCAACTATGAATAATATACCCTTGTTGTCAGACCAACACTTCTTAAATAACTGATTTTCTCGTGTAATGCAGACCGATCAATTTTAGAATCATGCATTCATTTTGTCAAAAAGTGGTCAAAACTTGAGAGCTTCGGTGTAGGATCTGCCTGTCCAGCTATATTTACTAGTAGTGATCAGTTTAACTTTGTGTGGTATCTTAATGTTTTATTTACTGTTTTCATATTAAAGATTTTCTTTCGTTTAATAAAATATGTAGTTGTTTCTTTATTTTCTGTTGAAAGAAACTCTGCTTCACAAACCGGTCCAGATTCTGTAAACCATTATGGGTACTTTCCTCACTGGAAGAGGTTCGAGAATTAAAAAAAAAAAAAAAAAAAAAAAAAAAAACCGACCGACCGACCCTGGAAAATTTGAGCCCGTTACCGGAAACAAACAATTTTTTTTTTTTTGGCCTTATAATCGGCTGACGGCGGCCATATTGGATTACGCACATTGCAGAAACGTTGGGTGTGTGTGTGGATTTATGCTGCTATTTCAACCCAAATAAACAGTGTTGATGGATAGGATAAGGATCTGTGGAGATAGTAAGTTGCTAAACTCGGTTGCTTTCGCCGTATTTTTCGCCATATTTTCGCGTAAATAGCATCCCCCTTGTCAGGCGAGGGGGGCTGGATTTCTACTCGCTGTTTTAATATGACTTGGCGCTCCATGTATGAATTACGGCCGTCAGATATCACATCAATTCATAGATGGTTTTCTCCATCTATATTACAATATGCCATTGCCTGGAACATGAGAGTCGACAAGGGGAATAATCCGTTTGACAGCGACAGCTCTTACATGGCTGGCACGGATTATTCCCCTTGTCGACTCTACGGCAACGAAACAGAAATGAACATGTGACGTGACTTCACAGCGAGAACAACAACCATGCAGGAGAAGGTAAAACAAGGGAAAAGCGCGATTTTGTGAAAATAAACCCTTTGAGTGCGGTTTTTTTCGTGTCTGGTGAGTAACCTAACATAGCCTACAACTATCGGAGACCCGTCATGGACGCGGGTGATGCTTTATTTTGAAATAAATCAGAGAAAAATGTCCTCGTTCGCAAAAACGACAGATTAGGGGCGGTTTATTTCTGTAACTCTCGCAGCTGCGCTGCTCGTCCCCATGATTCTGAGAGTTACATTACTGCAACTAGGAACATGAAAATAAGAATACAAACCTGTGCTTGAAGTATGGCACCCCTCAGGCTGCGATAGAAGGACATCTGACATGGCCCGTGTATTCAAATGGACACCATCCGCAAGGAAAATATGTTCCGTCGGCTGCCTTGGGTGGCACCTGCGATGTTGCCAGAACACACCTCCGATTGCTGGGAGGTGTGCCTGGAGATAATCATTAATTAGTCGTCTCGTACTTTCGTAACGGACAGCCGACATGTCACATGCATGCGCCAGGGCCTCCATCGAGGGAACAGACTGCAGACAAATACCTGCTGTATTCCCCGATGAAGGCAAAGTCTCACAAAGTCAGTGATCCTCGTACAAATTTCTTCTGCCGTTGTAGTGGGATGGATATCATTCCCGCCAAGTTGAAGAATGAGAATGTCAGGGGTGGGAATGATATGTCTGGGTCTTGCAAGGCCTGCAAGACCGTAAAACCACCGAACCCACTAAAACGCACAGTGGCCCCGGAGATGTCAAAAGAGGGATGACCCAATACTCTTCGGTGAATGTCCTCTTCCAGGCGTCGAATGAAGCTGTGGCCGGCAACGAGAACGGAGGTGATAGCCATGTTGTTGTTGTTGTTGTTGTTATTGTCGTTGCGACTGATATTTATGAAAGATACGCTCAGGTAAATACGTTCCTTGCACGGGAAAGGAAAGAGCACAGTGTAGATACTGGTTATTAAGATTAAGTATTAAGATATGTGAACGTTTGGTGAAACATGTGCGTCTGTGCTAGAAGGCTGAAGCCATTTGCGTACACTTCTTACCGCGTATAGATGACCGAAATGGTTACAGGTTGGGCTGAAGCGAGAGAGAAGCGAACGAAAGAGAGGCTTTAACAAGGCCAAAACACAGATGCAAACGGTTCATTGATTGGGCATAGCAGGAAGACCAAATGTTATACGTCATAGATCCATATTTGGGCCTGTGCAGGCCAGAGACCATCGCTCAAGTGCTATCATTCGAAGATCTGGCCTGGGGAATTGCCAAAACACGTGTGTGATGGTACAGTTTGATAACTGCAAATCTTTGGTAAATGTTTGTCATATCTCTGTTTGCATCCGATATCAGCTGACCTATTGCCCAGATGAGCCTTCGTTACTTCACAGTTTAATGCCTACCGTATTGTGACTTTGTGTTTTCATTTTCATTTCATCTGATCATAGCTATATACAGATATAAGTGTCGAAATTTGGCATCCATGTAACCCCTGTCTGCGTTGCTGAAACAGTTTTTGAGCCCTACTCGGACTTCTAGTGGTACAGATGCCGCCTAATGTTTCAAGCATAAGAGAGCAAACAGCATTTGGCGGATATAACCATAATCACCATCTGATTTGTAGGCCTAGGCCTACACCACCAGTGAATTTACCTTGAATTTACCTTGAATCTTCTGGGGTAGGAAGCCTAAATAAGGCTTTTAAAGACCCCTAACTGTGCGGAGGTGGTGGTCTATATACGATTTAAAAGTGTTGATAAATACCCATCTACTGACAGCAAACCCCCCCACAAAACTCAGTCATTAGCCTAGTTGTTATACTTATAGCCTGGAGGAGTGTGATAGCTAGCATGTGTACCCCTTTAAATCATTTTTCAAATTTTATGAGTGTGACTCCCAGCACTCCAGCCATTTTCAAAAATGAAAGACTGTGGTACTTCAGAACCAGTCCGTCACGAATGCTAATACTGCTGCATGCATTTCACATGAGGTGGTAGTTCAACAAGCTGAACCCTGCTGACATTTAATTTTGTGATATTGACAACGCAGGGTTCAGCCGTTGAACCGAAATTTCCTATCGCAAAATTTTCGGCCTCCCGACCCAGGTAACAGCGGGTGGATTTGGGCTCACAAAAATCGATAATACCTACCGCTTTGCACTCGCTTGGATAGAATACATATTTGCCTACTTCCCTGGCCATTTATTTTCTCCGTCCAGCTTCTTTAATTTCCATAAACGGCGAAAGAAAAAAAAATCATCGCGGCTGATCTTCCAAAAACTAAATATGCCACCATTTTGAAAATATCACTATGGTGACAAGAGACTGATCGTACCTCGATTGTAATTTCGGGACTGTAGACGGGAAGGTCGGAAACGGCTCACTCATAAGGCTGTCAAATTATCTGCTTTTAAATGTAAAATTGTAACTATAGGTATCAAGCATAATAGAAGGCACATACTGGAAAAGGTGATTCACGGGATTTTTCATCTCCTAAGCGACTGGATCGACTGAGCGGATTCAGTTCTTCCGACTCGTGTAATCCTGAATTTAGAATAACATCACGCGAGATTCAGGGTCACGTGATAAAATGGCGGCCGATTTCGTTTTTGGAAGATCAGCCGCGATGATTTTTTTTTCTTTTGCCGTTTATGGAAATTAAAGAAGCTGGACGGATAAAATAAATGGCCAGGGAAGTAGGCAAATATGTATTCTATCCAAGCGAGTGCAAAGCGGTAGGTATTATCGATTTTTGTGAGCCCAAATCCACCCGCTGTTACCTGGGTCGGGAGGCCGAAAATTTTGCGATAGGAAATTTCGGTTCAGCGGCTGAACCCTGCGTTGTCAATATCACAAAATTAAATGTCAGCAGGGTTCAGCTTGTTGAACTAATGAGGTGGGTACATGTAGCAGTTCTATATACATCCACTTCAAATGTTAATGCACTGTCCATTTTCCAGTTACGCAAATATGCACCATCACGCAAAGAGGGAGACAAAGCAGATTGAATGAATTCAGCCTCTTTGGGCATGTATAGTCTGGGCATGTATAAGTTGGTACAGACCCAGTGATGCTCACTTGTTTCGCCTGCTCTCTTGTGCACCAGTGTGTTATGATCGCAGAACTGGTAAATGGCGTATTAGGCATATCACAGTTTACTGTTCAACATTTTGCACTCTTACATATGCAATTCTTCGTTTTTACTTTATTAGGTCGGTTATGTGACAGATACATGTACGTCAGAGTTTGACTTGCTCGACAACAAATATGATTGAATAATCCTCTACATTGATGTCGCTGGAGAGATGGTTCACTAGAGCGTCCAAAGATGGAGAACCTTGGTATTCCCACATTTCGCCCGAGCGCCCTTGGCTTTTCCACATATACAACGGAGGAGATTCAGGGGCTCAGCGTGAAGGAGGTCGTCAATCCACAGACGTTCGACAACTTACTTCATCCAACAATTGGTGGACTTTATGATCCAGCTTTTGGTAAATCTCTTCTGTTGCATATTTAAACATTATACAGTGATCTGGGATTGCTTACATTCAATGAAACTTCCTTCCCCATTTATGTGGAATTTTATCTCTTATTAGCAGAATCCCTCTAATATTTCAATCACAGGAAGTGAAGTTTCCCACCATAAAATCTGGGGGTGATCAAGTTTATTAGAGCAGGAAGTTCACAAAATGGTTTAAAATCGTGCATATAATCCATTACTTCTTCATTATTTCAGTGGTTTCAGAGGGTGACTAAAGGACCTGGTCTGGTTTAATGGAGTTCTGGCCCCCATGAGGTGTGGTTTGCTGTACCAAAATGAAATATCACGCAGTAGAAATTTTTCAGTTAGCGTAAAGTATATTATCTTGTCTTATGCTCTGATTTTTTTGTAGGCTCTGGGTCTTAGGTTTTTTTAATAACAGCATGTTGAACTAGTGGATTTGTACAAAATTGTCTATTTTGAGGTGAAAACAGTACACTTTTCTCTCTGTTAACATATGAAGCCAGTTGAGAACCAAGATAAACTTCAACCCCGAAATGTTAACAACAAACTACATGTATGGCAGAGTCCATAGTTTGTTGTTGCCCAAACATGGTTTTGATTCTGGACTGGCTTCATATGTTTACGGAGAGAAAAGTGGGCTGTTTTCACCTCAAAATAGATGATTTTGCACAAAATCCACTACTTCATAAGACTCGACCTACAAAATATTCAGAGCATAAGAGAAGATAATATACTTTATGTTAACTGAAAAATTTCTTTCATATGTGATATTTCATTTTGACACTCCAACTGCACCTCATGGGAACAAAAATCTCATTAAACAACACCAGGTCCTTTATCAGAACCTCTGAATGAATTTTGTCCCCAAAATTGAGGTATGACTGAAGTTTGATTGAGTTATTAGAGGGATTACCCTGAAAATGTTTTCGATATGTTGGAGAACTATTATTTCAGGTAGAATTTATATAAGCTTATGTTTTGAAGCAAGGACATTCTCAAAACAAGAATTTCAGTCATGTCATTGTTGCCAGTCCCTCGATTCTTGGCGCTGAAGAGATGGGGTGTGAGGTGGCATGTGGGCATTCTGCCTCCCACCCCTCATGAAGAATCTAAGGGGAACAACCCTTGCAAACATGATGAACTCTATATCCATAATTCCATTGTATTTAAATTTCTTAGTTCAAAGGTTTGTTTGATGGTAATTGTATATGGTTTGGTTTGTATTCAAGGTCCGACTGATAGGGATGACATTTGTATCACATGTGGCCAAAACTACATCTTCTGTCCGGGTCACATGGGCCACATACAGCTCCCCCTACCGGTCTACAATCCTGTACATTTCACGATCTTGTTAAAGGTAAAGAGTCCAAGTTGGTAAGCTCAACTCTGTATCTCCAGTTCAGCCAATCAGTGAGCTGCACTGAGGGACGATAACTTTGACTAAGCCTTTCATTCTGACGAATAAAAAATGACTGTAAAATTTAAAATTTCAATTCTGAGCATGCTGAATAGTAATATTTAATGGTGAAATGCAAAGGTTTCATATTTTCCGTTTTATACACCTGTCGATAGACGAGGTCGTATACACGAATTCCGTCCATATGTCTGTCTGTTACTTTCGCTTGTCTATGTGATATCTTCAGTTCCATGTGATGGATTGATATCAAACTGGGTATACCTTATCCATTTGTAGAAGAGGAACCCTATTCATTTTTAGGTGAAAGAGGCCAACGGTCAAGGTCACTGTGATTGAAAATACAGTACGTAAATCATTTAACATTGTTGTCTTTATGCTAAACCTACAGTTCAGTCTCTATGTGGATTGTGATGACAAACAAATATAAGATGTTAATTCATGCAGCAAGATTATTTGCGTTGCACTTGGGCTTTTTCTTCCCGAAGAGTATCACTTTACCTGCAATTGTGCGACTCCAGAATGTCACCTATCTTTAGTATGTGAGCCTGTAGAAATTGTACTTCAATCGGGATAAATCAGGGGAATACCATCTAGATGTAACGCTATGAAAAATTTGTGCAAACTGTTCGCCGATATTATACGGGATCCCATAATAAGCCAATCAGGACAAGTTTTGCCTTTTTAGCTCGCCGTGTACGAAGTAGGCGAGGTATTGGGAGAGAGAGGGGGAAAGTGTTGGTGTTGGTGTCGGTGTCGGTGTTGGTGTCCGGTTAGACTTTTATGTTTAGGCTGGACTTAGAAAGTTATCTGGGTTAATCTTTTCTGTTTAGGCTGGACTTAGAATAATTTTGACTTCTTATTAGGCATGAGATGCAGTCATACAGTCATACATACCAAATCACATACAGTATATTCCTTTATAGTATTTACTAATAGTTTTTGACATTATTTTATTTCAGAAGTACAATATCAAAATAACTGGCGGGGGAATCCCGCAGTGCCGAACCCCTGTTAGTTTTTAATTTTGTGTCGCCTTAAATGAAGGACGCCATTTCCTAAAATTTTATCAAATTCTCGTTGACCCTGAAGCTTTTGTACAACCATATCTGTGTCCACACATTTAACTTACTATATTAATTAAAAGTGAGTTTGAATCAGTTTGTGAGCTCAGTCTTTACCCGTGCACATTATTATGGAGCATTACAGTATGATTGGACACAGTTGTCATTGCGTTCTTTTATTTGCATACAAATGTGAAGGTTTACCACAGTGCAAGTGTCCCATTGCCTGTTGGAAATGATAGATTTAGTCCTACTATTGCACTGTTATTAGCTTTGTTTGTTCACATATCATCACACAAAGTTACACCAAGAACGTGCTCAAAATTGCACACCTATTGTTCCTAACTACATGTATACATGAACATGTATTCATCAGATCTATGCAATGGGATGTGTAGGCTTACTTTTGGAAAAAATGTAATCTTTATTGGTAGTTATATAATATAGTTCCTCCTTCAATCCAACCTCAATATCACTAAATATAGAAATCATATTTCTTAATAAATTTATTATTTTAAATGATGTGCATTGCCAATGATGTGCAACCTCAAATGATGTGCCATCCTTAAGGGCTCGATCTTTTTGCGAAGCTGCATATATCTCTTGTATGTGATACTAACCTATTAGGTAGGAGATGCAGTTTACATTGTAGGTTTATACTTGGTGTAAGAATTAGCACAAGACAGAGCCTACAATAGCCTGTCTGAGCTCAACAATGCGTCTAGACGTGACCCTTTTCAGCTGCACAAAAGCCTCAACAATGCGTTCTTACACCGACCTGTTACATATACACAAACACGTCAAATAAACTACAATATATTCCTTTATAGTAATTATGGTACTAATAGTTTAATGACATTATTTAATTTCAGAAGTACAATATTAAATATTAACCCCTGGTGGTTAATTTTGTGTCGCCTTTAATGAAGAACACCATTTCCTTCAATTTTGGTATCGAATCCCATTCCTCATCATGATTTAACCTCAAGCTTTTGCACGAACCATATTTGTCCAAGCATTTCACACCCACATCTCAGACAAAATTTCAATTGTACATGTATTCATAAAGCTTACTTTTGGAAAAAAAAGGTAATCTTTATTTCAAGTTTTATAATATAGTTCATGTTTCAATCCAACTTCAGCATCACTGACGAAGAAGTCAAATTTTTATTGCAATATGTATTGTCATTGCCAGTGATGTGCAACCTGAAAGGCTTGATCTTTATGTGAAGCTGCATGTTATTGAATACCCAAAAGGCGAGCTGCCGGGTTACACATAACCCTTGTTACTCTGACAGTGATTGACGTTTAGTTCATGGCCTTCACGCGGCACGATCTTTTGATATTTTCTACAGCCTAACAAAGCCACACTTTTCGGCGGGAGAAAACCCTTTCATCTTCTTCACACTGTCTGGAAATGATGCCATATTTGGATACTGTTTCTCGATAATGTTTACCATGATGGTCCACGTGCTACCATGTGTAATTACTGTGGGCTTGATTTTGAAATTGTTTCACCAAGCTAGTCACCTGGTTGGCTAACAAATGTAGTTGAAATTCGCACAGGATTTATGTAGCGCTGAAGTCAGATATAATAATAATCTGTGATATTATATCTGAGTTTACTGAGATTGGCTATAGGCGAGCGGCATCCTGTACCAGCTGTTGAACGTCTCTTTTCAGTAATTAGAGGTAAGTATAAACCAGTGATTAAGGATGTCCGCTGCTGGTAAATCAAAGTCATTAACTTTTTGAATAATGTGTGTTGTTGGCATTATAATTGTAATATGAGGAAAAACAAAGAAAAAAATATAGGTTCGTGTGAATTTTTCAACTGTAGACACTGTTAGATGAACTGACCCATGCCCCATTTGATAACCCAGAAAACAGGGAATAGCCCTGGTTTTCAAGCATATTCATGAAAAAAGCATATAAATAGTATTTAACTTTTTCTTATATTCTAACTGTTTGAAGATAATCACAATGTCTATCAAAATTTATCAAGTTGGATGGAGGTTGCTGCGCAAAATACTTGGCTAGAAGGCTTTCGAAGAAAATCCCTATCTCTCAACCTAGGAAAGGGAGATAACCCAACATGCCTAATGGAAAAAACAGGCAAAAACATGGAAAATGGCCGCCAAAGCCCAAAACCCACCAGCGGACTACCTTTTAATAAGGTGGTCATTTTCTAATTTACATCTTGCAAAAATGTCGCATTCGCACCCCCCTTTGGTAAATCCTGATTACAGGCTTGGGATGAGAATGATATGTAGATTATTTGTGTGAGTTGTACAATGCAGCGGAGACCATAACCATCTGTGTTAAATTTATCTTATATCAGCTAATATAGATACATACAGTGAAATCTGGATATTTTGACAGGCCACTGGACTGAACAAAAATGTCGGTTTTTACAGTGTGTCGGTTTTCTCAGGGTTCGCCATGGCGGCGGTCATACAAACGTGAACCGACTCGAAAACTACAATGACGACGACACTGTTGGAAGGAAGCAAGACGTTGTGTTGCAATAATATTGTTTTTTTTCTGATACCGACAATACATGTTGTTGATATATTACAATAAATTCAGTTCGGAGTTGGTTTCAGAAATGCCTTATCATAGACAGTTTCACTGTATTTTGTTTTTCTGCTCTACACAGGTTCTACGGGGAACCTGTTTCCATTGTCATCGAGTGCTCGCTCCAACAGCTATGTGCTACCTCCTGATTAACCAATTAAAAGCCTTAGAACTCGGCTGTTTGCCATCAGTCGGCCATTTGAAAGATCTCCTGTCAGAGGTATTGGCAGAACACGGCAACAAACCCTGTGAGGAGATCATACAGAACAAGCTCAGTCAGTACATAGAAAGTCTTAAAGGTAAAATCTTTCATCATTTATATGGTTCTTGTATTGCACATTATTGAGAGAACAAAGAATAGCCAGTCTATGCAGAGACCAGTGACTTTAGCTGATCAGCTATTTTTGTATAATTTTTCTTTGCCCAGGATAATATTTTGAACTGGTGATAACTGACATAATTTTATATACAATACTTGCCCAGTATTCAGAGAAAGTGTCATTATGCTCAAAATAATGTATAATTTAGCAAATATTACAGAAAAATCTGCCAGCTATCACCAGTTCAAAATATTTCTCCTGAAATTATATGAAACAGTAGCTGATCAGCTGAAGTCATGTGTCACTGCACAGACAAGCTGTACTTTGGTTTCTCAATAATGTGAAAAATGCAGATTGGTGTTCTTTTTCAGGTATGTTGACATACCGGGATTTATTCCATGATATTTGGTGCATATCTTAAATGTTTCATCAAGAATTTTCCATTGACTTCTACTTGGTCAAAACTAGTCTACTAATATTTCAACAGTTAAAGAGTTTATTGGCTGCTACAGTATTGGGAATTTTTGCCGAATTCTTGAAGACAAATTTGATGAAAAATAGAACATACTAGAAAGGCTAAGGCATGCCATGAAGTATAATTACACTATGATGTCTATGTGACACAGGTTAGATGGTGGTAAACAATCTTCAAAGCAAATTGTGTGCAATATTTTTGTGATATTACATGTATGTGAATGGGAGTTAATATGTAGCCGGATATTGAAAACACAATGTACTTGTTCTTGTAGCCTGGTCAGTTCTGGGTGTATGACAAGTTCTCTGATAAATCAATCACCCTATTAATATTCAATCAGCCTAATTTCGTAGACAAAATCCAATCAGTCATCCTAATAAATCACTTTGATCACATGGTATTGAAATAACAACAAAATGGGGAATTAGCTGTGCACGATTTTGGACGATTTTGGTCAGAATCCTGTTTTAATAAATTTAATTACCCCCTGAATTTGTGGTGTGAAATTTATCTTCCTTTGATTTTAATTATTATAGGTTCACCATGTATTCCTCGAGCTGAAATGTGTTCAAGATTTGTATTTGTACATCTACAAAAAGTGGTTTCAGATTCATTTAAAAAAAATACATGTATACATATTGTTTCTGTTCGCAGAGCGGAATAATTTATTTGACAGTTCAAAGAATATTGTGGAAGTACGAAGACAGCTGATCAAAGATTTCTTGGCCAACTTTTTCGCCGGCAAAGGGAAATGCCCTCATTGTAAGATGTCTGTTCGTACAATCAGAGCGGAGCACAGCAGTAAAATCTGCATCTTCAGTCGAACCAGGGAGCAGCGACAGGTAGCGCTAGCTGATGCCATGCGTAAGGCGCTAGAAAAGAGAAAGTGAGTTTGGTCATGATGGTAGGCCTATATATTGGTATAAAATTTCCTTGAAGGCAATGTTTAATGATTTTGACCTGTTGAGATTTTGACAGTACAGTTAAAAAATATACATTAAATAACAGTGGATGGCAGTGCCATCCAGTGTTATTTAAGGTCTATTTTCAAACAACAACAACGTTTTTGTTCCTTCTGTTAGAACTTCAAAGAACATCTACTTACAGCTTTAAACAACCTGTATATGTACTGAAATACTATTTGGAGCTGATATCCTTTATTGATATCTTTTACTGGAGGGTAATTTTGTTGAGATTTTGTAACAGGAAACGTCACTTACGAAATTAGGGCATGGTCTGGCAGGCACTGCTGACAGGGGAGGTAACCCAGAATAGGGTTATCGCCCCTCTTTATAAATTTTTCTTATTCCAATGAGAACAAGATATTCTGTACTGGAAATAAGTGAATCAGGTTCATTATAAATACTTTCATCAAATAATAAAGTTACGTTCTTTTATTACTTGATTATCTGCTACTTGAACCTGAAATATAAATATATTAATAAGCTTATAAATTCTCCATACAATTTTTTTCCAATTTTTTAACCACTGCCGGTTTAGATCAATCTAGTGTTATCGGGTCTTCAAATGCTCAAATCTAAAATTAACTGCTGTGATATTCAACAGTTTTCCATGCAGAAGAATGACAAATGATAATCTGCTTTAATATTTATAGAGATGTAGATTATCCATACTCGTAGAAGAAAATCTCGGAGATAAAAAGATAGTCTTGCAGGTATTACGTTTCCTCCAAATCATTAGAAGTAAATAAAAAATAAAATAAGCCTCATGCCTCATGAAGATTTCTGCATTCACCTTCTTGAGAAACAAATTTTCACATTTGAATGGCCTTTATGTGTTTGTCGGTTTCTTCTTCTTTCTGCTTCTTCCTCTTTTTCCCACTTTTCTTTTCCGTCGGCTAACTTTTGAATGCCTTTGCCGATCAGCTTCAAATTTGTGGTGCATATTGCTCAGGATAGGGGAAGACAGCTGTTGTTTCTCAGCTCTGTATGAAACGGGGAAGTGTGTTTTTATCTACAATTTCCCTCATATGCAAATATTACTTCTGTTTAAACTTTCGTAAATCAACTTCAAATTTGCTTGAGCATGTTGCTTCTGTCTAGGGGCCGGCAGGGGCAAATACAGTTTTCTAATTTGGGCACCCTTTCCAGCCCTCTAATTTGGGCTAAATTAAGGTCCTTGAGTGGAATTACATGTTAGGAGACCCTAGATTGTCCACAAAGTCTTCAAACTGATTTTTGGTGGTCTGAACAGAACACAGAATGCCCAGATGTTATCTGGTCAATTCTTTTTCAATCCTGGAAGAAATCAAAAAGACTGTAATTTGGGCTTTTTGGAGACGAGCTGTAATTTGGGCACCTTTATAGGGTAGCAAAACAGGCCTGTATTTGCCCCTGAAGGGAAGACGCCTATTGTTTTTCAGCTCTGTTCCAAACTGGATACTTGTATTTTTTCTACAATTTCTCTTATATGCAAATTTTCCATCTGGACCTATGGTAAAGTGGCGGTCTCTGTTTGGGTACCAAATTCCATATTCTCATTTGCATAGATAGCACATCAGTGATTGGATCACAGTCATGACTCAGAAAGGTCACTGTTGGGGTCAAAATAGTGGCTGGCCATTGGCTCAATGTATGACCTCGGAAGCCATTTGCATCTGAAGTGCATCCAGTACCTGGTTTACAGCCATGGCATTCAGTGGTGATTTTAGGACCTGGAACATGTATATACATTTCTCCCACAACTGAATTTCACAGAGACCGTGTCCTTGCAGATTTTAAAACCACTGACATAGAAACATTAATTCAAGAATATCTCAGTGCCATATCTCACTGTGTAACAAGATCATGTGATTGTTTTTTGTGCCGATCCACCTATACAGATTCTTCCCAAATTTGATATGTACGTACCTTCCCTCAATTTGTCGTTTGGGAATGTTTTTGTGCCAATTTGCTTAAAGGTGGCACCCCCTGGGGGCCATGTGAAAAATGTTTTTTCCTAAGTTTTACTTTATGACCATCTTCACAAATAATGAATGTTTCCTTTACTTAACATGCAAAAGGGATGCCTCCTCGATCGTATTCGATTGACTGCATATCTAGTTCGATTCAGAGCAATTGATTTATCATTCTTGTCAATCGTACCATTCTGTTCCTACTCCTACAGACAGCAGCAGAGTTCGGAAGATACGGAAGCAGTCAACATGGATGATTTGAGCAAAACGGGAGAGCAGGAACTCGAAGTGGAGATGCAGAAGGCATCTGGTCAGACATACTTGACGGCGGTCGAAGCAAGAACTCATCTGAGGGAAGTGTGGAACAAAGATGCCGCTATTCTCAAAAGTTTGTTCGGTACTCTGGGAAAAAATAGTGGGGAAAATCCAATGGACATTTTCTTCATGGACGTGGTACCGGTGGCGGCCTCTCGTTTCAGACCTGTAAGTCAAATTCGGGAAGACCACCTTGAGCTAGAACAAAAATTTGATTTTTATTCCCATTTTCAAAATAGGCTCTGAGCACCAGGAAGTCTTTCCTTGATTAAATAAACAAGAATCTACATATCAATCTCAGGTTCATTTCGTGGTGTGTTTTTACCATTTTACAAAAAAATAAAAATAAAATATGCCCACCCTATACCAGATTAAAAATAAAGTCAGAATGCGGGAAAAAGAATAAGAAAAAAAAAATTAGGGGCGCCGCCTGTGGATATTTCGGGGCAGACGGTGATGCTAAACAGGGATATTTTTTTAACCAGCCTGACTGACTCACTTGCAAATGGTCAGAATCCTGCCTTCAACCCATTATTTCTTCGTAATTTAATGATTTTAGAGAGGGATCAAATTTATTAGACTGGCAATTCACACTGGCAATTCATTTTTTCCAGATTGCAGTAATGAGAGATCGGAAGTTCGAAAATGGACAGACATCAAATTTGGCCAGAGTGGTCGCTGACACAGTAATACTTCGACAGATTTTTGCGGAGATAAAACGACAAAGTCTCGAAGAACAGACAGCCACAGAAGAAGTCCGAGCGGTGTGTGTTCACTGTTAATTGGGATATTTTGAGCTGTGTAAATTTATGAAAATTATTCCCCATTGGATTGACAATTTCTTGGAAATAAATTTCACATTGAATTCACTCCCTTTAATATTGTATTAACCTCTAAGCTAGAGTCTAACTGGATTTCCAAGAGTTCAGTTCACGTCGGAGTCCTAATGCCTGCCCTACTTCGTAGGTCATGTGACGTTAGTGAATAGTCCCACTGCCATGTAACCATGCTGATAAATTAATATTTGAGTGGGTTCTATCGGGGGAGGGGACTTAGATGCAAGACATCTAACCAATGAACTGCCTGTCTGATCATCTGTTATCATTTCGTTCAATATGATAAATTACAATGTACGTAAACTTTTCTCTGTACAATCATTAGTTGAGCATTTAATGCGGCATGATATCCCTTACTCGCTGTGACAGGAAATTTGATTAACAATAGGCTTGCTTCCCCAAATGTGGGAGTGTGTGAGTGAGTGAATATGATTTAACGTCGCTTTCAACATTATTTCAGTCATATCACAACGTTTGGTTCCTACTTCTTTTCACACCCGGAAACCACACGTGTAGGGTCCTATTCCTTTTCACACCCGGGAAACCACCTTTTCACACCCAGGAAGCCCATGGGTGCTTCACTCAGTCGCCTCTTATGACAAGCTCTCTGAGGTGCTGGGGCCTATTCTTTACTGTCACTTCAAATTTACGATAACGGAAAAACGTAACAGAAAGGTTTGTGAAGTCAAGGATTAACAATCAAATATTTATTCACAATACTAAAACCATACACAAATTAAGTAAGGTCAATACAACAAATAAATGTGAAATATAGTCTTACTATTCAATGCTATACCGGTGTATACTTCACAGTCCGTGTTGACGTGCACAAATCTCTTCATAGTCCGTGCCGACGTGCACAAATCACTTTGCTGTATTTTGGTAGTCCAACACTGCTCGGTTGTTTAGAATCTCAGTAAATGTCCAATTTCCGACAGTTCAATCACGTAGATTACACAGCAGCCAAAAGTCAATTCACAGGAGTATACAATCCAGCAATCTACAGCAAAAGGAAGCCTCTCGAATATGCATTACATCATCATCTGGTCTAGATACAATTTACAACAATCTTCTAGAAAGATCGAAGTGATTAACTCACGTAAACAAGCTTGCGTCATATATTCTAGAATCATCCTGCCTAATAATAGACTACAATACCATGACATTACCAGGATGTGGAGTGTGCACAACAACACCCCAGGTCAATCCCCAGGAGCCCCACGGGGCTAACGCAGTTGGCCGTAAAGGTGTATTTATAGGGCCTATTGTTATCTCATCAAAACAGCTAGACGAACTACTGCTTCTGCCGAATTTTGATATTAAGGACTTTTGGGCCTGAAATTAATAATATTTGCGTATACTATTTCAGTCCAGTGAGCATTCAACACATATAGCAATTCACTATGCAACAACTAAATTGGTTTTTTAAAAAATGTGAAAATCCTGTATCCTTCAGTATATTCTCAGAATCTGTGTCACATTTTACAGTAGATCGGAACACATTTTTAGCTGTAATTAAACAAATAATATTTTCATGATAAATGTGCTTTTTTGTAGTCTAACCTCGCTATAAGGTGCCTTGATATAGCGCTGATTCTGATATAAGGCGGGTGCTGTCGTGTCCTCCAAATCATAAATGCATATCATTTCAATCCTTTTATTAGGCTGAAACTCTATAAGGTGGTTCAAATTTGGTCTCCCAATAACAGCGTTATAGCGAGGTTACACTGTACATGTATGCCAGTTTTAGCCATGCAGTCCATGGAAAAGGTATAGAAAGTTGAATTAACAGGTGGCACTGTAAACATTGTTTTATTTGCAGTTGTCAATGAAAACAATAATCCACAACCTCAATATTTTCTGACATAGTTAAGAGAAGTAACCAACCACGTAGTGGCACTTCTTGGCGGTTATCTTGAATTGTATAACCTTTGTTCCCCCTGCTTTAGGGGAGTTTATATGTAATGAATTTTTGGCAAATTTACATCCCATCCCATTTACATGCCGATCCATGGAAATCAGTGCAAGTCCATCCCGTCAGCATTTGCGTAATTTGTGGCCGAATGTGAAGCAACACTTTTGGAAAATTACCCATGATGCACTTCGGAGGTTCAGTCAGTGATTTTGAATTTCATGTTGCATTATGTGAATTGCAGAGTGCAGTCGATGAGATTCCAGGTGGCTCTATGACAGAGAAGTTACAGAATGCCTGGGTACGACTTCAGACCCATGTCAATTGTGTGGTTGATAGTGACCTAGATAAACTGTCAACGGACAAACAACCCGGAATCAAACAGGTTAGTAATCAACATTTAGATGCAGTGAACTACCAGTATATTTTTTTCTGGTCCGATAATCAAATCAGCATTTCAAGATGTTCGCTGACGTTTCGGTCAAATGATCAAGAACATCATTTTGGCAAAACTTTGAGATGCAAATGTGTAAAAACTAAAAGAGAAAAGGGTTGAGGACGCGCTAAAAAAATGTTGCCTCGGTTTCTTTACAAAATCGAGCAACTCACAGTATTGAACTTTGAAGTTGAATTAAATGTCAGTAGAATAAGAAATAGACCAAAACTGACCGAACTGTTTGTTTGTGTTGTCCTCTATAGGAAATGATAAATGTAAGTTAAGAGAAGTTGAATACTATTTCGAGAATAGCCATTTAAAAAAGAAGGCTCATATTTTTTAATTAATTTTATTTAAATTGGAATATCTTCACCCACTTACAGATTGACAGTGAACACATTTATAATCCTTAAGAAATGTACTTTCAACAAATATATACATTACCATAGCTATAAGGCATTAGTTGTATGAAGACTGGAGGGTGTGTAAAAATGTCTGCAGGAGGGCTTAGTATCCTTAAACTGTTTTTGTGAATACCCAGATGAGTCCAAATATTTCTTTAGTAGTTCCAAGGACCTTTGTCTTGTTTATATATTTATATAAATTGAAGCACCTCTGTTTATATAGATACTGGAGAAGAAAGAAGGTCTATTCAGGAAGCACATGATGGGTAAACGTGTAGACTATGCTGCACGATCAGTTATCTCCCCTGATCCTTGTATCAACACGAATGAGATCGGCATCCCCATTGTGTTCGCTTCCAAACTGACATACCCTGAACCAGTCACTCCATGGAATGTTCATGAGCTCCGCCAGGCAGTCATCAATGGACCACTAGTTCACCCTGGGTCAGTTACACATTTTTGTTCTGCACATCCTAATTATGTGGATTATTTTCATTTGCCCAGAAAGTGAGGAAAATTTTGTGATCATTTATTTTGTCCATCTGTATTACAGTACAAGGCAGAAATATCTTGATGCTAAACGCGAGTTAAAAAAATCGTTTTCGGACTATAATTTATTAATCTCAATCGGAAAACGCGCCTCAATCGCGCAAAAACAAAAGCATAATCGCGACTGAGACGTGTCGACCGCTCGCCGTCACTGTAATGATACTGCCATGACGCGATCAGAAAAAGTTGCGTGTTGTAAATAAACGGGTCCCTTTGCTATTTGCCGGTAGTCTCGTTTCTCAGCCTTGTATGCTCGGATAAATGCATGCGGGAGAATTTTGTTGTAGACTGTCTTTTTTTGAAGCGATATATTTGCATGTTGCTTGATTGAAACCCCGCTAAATATATTTATTTTCAGAGGGTCCATACTTTAATTAATCTGTCCTTCAAAATATCTGCTCGTTTGTGTCTAAAATAAAATCAGACCAGGCGAGAAAATATAATAAACAAAAAAAACTTTGATTTCGGCAACATTTACCATGCGTCGATGTCCCAGCCATCTCATCACAATTTGCCCAATTCAACCGGACGATCATACTAAAATACCAGTGCATCGTCCGACATATAAATCCGAGTATCCCTTTATTTCCATTGTAAATCCAACAGTCCGCTCGCTAAAAGTTTCCTATGGAGTCATTTAAATTCACTTGGCACAGAAGACCGACATACAGACAGACAGCCGGCGATTGTCTCTCAGCTTTTTCTTCAGTGACCTCATTCTCAACTAATCAGCTTCGCAGTATTAACCAGCTCAGTCGGCCTTGTTTTATCGGAGGAATATTCCTGATGACGACATGTCTATCTAATCAAATCCTTCATTAATTGTTTGGTTATTTGTTAAATCACTCATCATAGGTCGAAAGTGGGGGAAATGATCTTGGAAATGAGGCCATGGTCTGCCACATTCTACCTCGAGAAATGAGATTTCGATGCGTTGAAAATGGTCCAAAAAAACCCGGCAAATTCTTTGCTGATTTTCTTAATTTCCATCAGAATGAAGGTATGTCTTCAATAAAATAAACCTCTTATACGTTTATGGTATTATTCTTAATAAAATTTGAACGTATATTGCCGATTATTTCATTATTGGTCGATGTGGACTATCAACGAGCTTTCACTCGACGAACATTTTACTGTGAGGGGAATATTTTACGTGGTGGTCAATCTCGGCGTGTTCGGCCAACAAGACTCGATCTGACGCGATCAATAAAGTAATCCCTTTGAAATATGCCTGTGGATCGTGCTAAAACCCAAGACGATCGCGTCAACGGCTACCATCGGCCGCTTTTACACGCTGACGCGTTTACAGAAAACAGTCGAGTCGAAAGCGCGTGTTCCGAAATTTACGGTCGCGACTCCTTCAATAAACTAGCGCGGGTCAGTGTCGATTACTTCGCGTTCTAATCGCATTTAGCATCAAGTTATCTCTGCCTTGTACTGTATGTCCATCTTATTTCTGAAATATGTCTTGGTGACTTAAATTTTGATCCTAAGATTATGAAACCTGAACATAGTTCAGGCCTTGAATTTAATCAAGGCCATCAAGTCCATTGATGCCCGCTGCTCATTTCCAAGTAATTTTATGCCAGCCAGTCCTTAATTCCACCAAATTGGCCTTGCCCTTAAATTTCCCAAATTCAAGGCCTTATATAGTTAATACCCTGTGTATAGCAGATGTGCGCTGGTTTAACTGTATGTCTGTTCATCTGTCAGGTCGGTCTTTCTGTTGGCGTAAAAAACTTGTCTGGACCATAGTTCAGTTGAAAGCACTGCTACGACTCTGATACTTGTTTCAAAATTGTCTATTATTCTGGAGAGATTACATGTCATTATACAGTTACTGATTCCTTTGCCAAGTCAATGCCGCTCAGATGCCATTGGTGAGTTAGTGAGTGGAACTGACCGTACAATTTTATTTTGGGGTTGGTTACTCAATACTAAGACCTTTCCTCAACGCTAAGCTCAGAATATCGTATAAAGTTCTCTGAATGTCTGTTAAATAAGAGAGTATTGAGTTATTCTCATGTGAAGTGATATTGATTTTTGTATTTACATACCAACAGAGCCGTATTTGTGATGGATGAAGATGGGACAAAGACTATGCTGAGTGCGACCAACAAAACACAGCGAGAAGCTCTGGCAAAACAGCTATTAACTCCATCAAGCCGAGTACGGGGAGCCACCAAGGGGAATAAGAAGGTATTGACCAACGTGGAATTGCCCCAGGAATGGAATCTTTCAGTACCACATTGGTCAATTTGGCCCAGGGGTTTTGTCATCATCGTGTACATCCATCCGTTTTGACACGGACGTTTGTCTGTTGTCCCATTATCTGTAGAACCGTGTTGGATACAGCCACCAAATTTTGAAAACTTATATACCTGATGGTAGTCTAGATGCTTGTTAAAAAAGGTCAATATTTTAGGTAGTTCCCCCTTTCAGATGTAATCTATACCTAATTTCAAAATATATTCTTGGCGTTTACCACATTATCTGCAGAACCATGTTAGATACAGCTCCCGAATTTTGGAAGCTTATTTATCTAGTTGTAGTCTAGATGCCATTCGAAAATGAGTCATAACGACCCATATTTTACACAGTTATGGCCCTTTTTGTGTATCATCTACCAGTTTTCGTGATCTTCCTTGTTCTTGTGTTATAAATCCATATGGTACTATGACTTTCCAAATTCACACCACACATGAATCTCAATCAGTTGGGGAAATCCGAGGGGTTTTGCTGTGATCAACCTCCTGTTGTAAGAGGTTTAACCCTTTCAATGTTGATGACGTGCAGTGCACGTCACTGCTTTATATCCTCATTGTGTTCATGACGTGCAGTGCACGTCCAAGCTCGCAGTCGTTCTGTGACAGTGACGTTACGTCGGCGGGCGTAATTCTATGCATTGACAGACACGCTGATCAAACAGAAGGTAATTCCGTCGTTACTGGCGCATCCGCAAATGGCATTTCCTATTATTTTGACATCAAAGCATGGACGACACGTCTAAGTGTACAGTATTCTTGTAAAGGCCGCAACATGGCAGGAGAACCCAGGTTAAACAGTGAAAGGGTTAAATAGACGTCACTGACCATGTGACAAAAACTCAAGGTTATAGGTAATTTGGGTGCCTCACTTGTTGGGTATCGGCCAGCATGAACGATTAAAAAACAGTCCCAAGTTCAGAAGATGAATGATCATGGTCAAATCCATGTCCAATGAAAGGCAACCTCAACTGTGATAACAAATCAGGCTGCTTAAATTATCAACCAATGAAATGCGTCATTCAAATTCAGTATTTAAAGGGAGATAACTAGTATAAAGGTTAGGTGGTGAGATTTCATCACTCACCTCGATGAGAATATCAGTTGTTTTATCCCCGTGCTAAATTGTTTATACTAATTCACTAATGTATCACATGATCTCAAAATTCCTTTCGATACCATATTTTGTAGGTCTACCGACATCTGAGGAATGGGGACGTTTTGTTACTAAACCGACAGCCTACTTTACACAGGCCCAGTATACAGGCACACAGGGTTAGTATTTACAGTTGATGCATGTATAACTTGACCCGTTGTTTTCTATTATGACTTACAGCATCATGGCTTTAAGTTTCTATCTAATACCCCCTGCACACTTTACATGAAAACATCGAGAGAAGCTGGGTAAAGAACAAGTTGAAATTTTTATCTTCCTAAAATGACATCAAATGGCTCGGTTGCACATTTCTAAGAGAACAATGAAGAACCTGTCTGTTCGTGGACCAGTGACTTCAGCTGATCAGCTACTGGGTTGTATAATTTCACTTTCCCCTATCTTTTAACACAGGAGACTATTTTGAACTGTTGATAGCTGGCATAATTTTATGTACTTTATTTTCCCAGTATTATCATATGCTTTCCCAGTCATTATGCTTGAATACTGCGAAAATACAGTACATATGTATACGATTATGCCAGCTATCACCAGTTTAAGATATTCTCCCAGGTTAAAAGATGGGGGAAAGTGAAATTATTCAACCGTACAGCTGATTAGCTGAAGTCACTGCTCCAAGAACAGACAGGCTTTTCTTTTTTCTCTCAATAATGTACAACTGAGCCATTGGATTTTTTACACAATAAAACTTAGTGAAAAACATATTGAAGCTGTAATCTCCGGCCCATGACATCAAAGTCTTATTACGATCACGTCATATAATATCAACTAGTCAGTTGCATCGGACATCATATGTTGCACAACAGTTGGGTATGACAACATCAACATGACATCAGCAAAGGCATTAAAGGCGTTGTTAGCATTAAAATGGAAATGTCGACTATGACATTCGCTATGGTTGCTTTCTACAAAGGATCTTAATCAGACTCTGACGTCATGAGTCAGCCGGTCACCGCCTTCACCATTTACAAACAGGTATGGTAATTGAGGGTTTCAAGCTAGATTTTCAAAACTTCGATGCTTTCCAGAAACAGTAAACTGCTATTAAATGTCAAATATAACCTCTTACAACAATTTAGCCTAAAAAATATCTACCATTTGTTAGAACCTTTGAGTATATAAGCAACATCCTAGTGTGCCCTTTGATCATTATGAGCGACAAATCATAGCCCAGCTTGAACAATTCATGAATTAACCTGGAGTCACATGATACAATTGATAAGAATTCCCCAGAGAATCTGTGACTTTGAGACTGGTCCCTGATATGCCTACCCTGGTTATCTCAAAGCCGATTGGATGATATTGGCTAGTGTTGTTTTTTTTGCCCCCCGAAATAGTTCTTGCTTCTAAGTGTCCGTGCATGTCCGTGGATGTCCGTGCATGTCTGTTCGAATGATTACTTCGTAACACTTTGTTGGATTCTTCCGAAATTCGGCATACGTATTTCTTGCGACAAGACGCCAGTCGGTATCGCATTTCAGCAACATCTGCCTGAAGGTGGCGCCACTGGGGGACTTTAAAATGGTTCTTGCTTCTATGTGTCCGTGCATGTCCGTGGATGTCCGTGCATGTCTTTTTGAATGATTACTTCGTAATGCTTTGTTGGATTCTTCCGAAATTCGGCATACGTATTCCTTGCGACAAGACGCCAGTCGGTATCGCATTTCAGTAACATCTGCCTGAAGGTGGCGCCACTGGGTCAAAATGGATCTTGCTTCTTTGTGTCCGTGGATGTCAGTTCAAGCGATAGCTTCCAAACACTTTCTTGGATTCTTCCGAAATTCGGCATATGCATTCCTTTTGAGAAGACGCGGTTGCGTACTGGATTTCAGTAACATTTGCCTGAAGGTGGCACCACTGAGTTTTGCTTCTTCGTGTCTGTTCCAGTTAAAATGGGTCTTGATCTCTTTGTGTCTGTGGATGTCTGTTCAAATTCTTCACAGGCGATAACTTCCAAAAGCTTTGTCGGATTCCTTCGAAATTTAGCATATACACTCCTTGTGACCAGACATGGGTTGGTATTGCGTTTCAGCAAGATCCACCTGAAGGTGGCGCCACTGGGTCTTGTTCCAATATTCTGTGCATGTCCGTGGTTTCCATTCAAATTCTTCACAAGCGATAACTTCCAAATGCTTTGTCTAATAATTAGGCATCCTTAAATGCGTTTGTCATTTTTTCTTCTTTCTTCCGCTTCTCGCCGTTAGTTTTGAATTTCATGTCGCTTTAAATGAAGGACACCATTTTCTTCTGCTGTCCAGTCCTTCTATTCCACATCATGATTTACACTAAAGCTTTTGCAGGAACCATATTTTATTTTATTTCAGAAGTATAATATGAAATAACTGGCGAGGCGAACCCGTGTTAGTTATGAATTTCGTGTCGCCTTAAACGAAGGACAATATTTCCTTCAATTTTGCTATGAAATCATTCTATTCCACATCATATGATTTACCCTGAAGCTTTTGCACGAAGTTTGGGTGCACACTGTGCATATGATCAATTTCCTCAAGTGAATTGAATTCCACCATGTGGTTTTTCGGACTGACAGATGATGGCTTGCAGTTGTCAGTGTGGTTGTTTCGTGTACAGGGAGCTTTCTATGGCTTTCATGTCAGCGCACCTACCACTACCCTCAAGGAGAGCACGTCCCCATCCCCAGAGCGCCGAACCGCACCCTCTAGCTCCTAAACTAGCCCTCGCCCGACCCTCATATATTGTGTTTGAGCATATATATCTCCAATATATCTTGGCAGAAGCTGAAATTTGTGTATTGTCTGCAATATTGGGATAATTGCACCCCAAAAGGTTTCAATTTATCTGGCACAGACCCATGTTTTTGTATTTGGTAAATATGTCCCTTGTCTATAGATCTTGCTTGAAATTGTTTTTCGTGCCAATCCGCTTCTGGGTGGCGCCAGGTCGGGCCAAGTTAAAATTGCATCTCCAGACAATAACTTTTGAAAACCTTAAGGATTCTTTCCAAATTTGGTGTGGTGGTACCTTGCCTAAGATCTGGCTTGAGAATGTTTTTCATGTTGATAGGGTGACCACCTGAAAGCTAACTTAAGTGTTTCCAGAGAATAACTTTTGAAAACCTGAACCGATTCATTCCAAATTTGGTGTGTAGGTACCTCGCCTCAATTTCTCGGTTGGCATTGTTTTTCATGCCGATCCACATATAGGTGGCGCCTATCTGCTTACATACAATTTGGTATGTGGGTACCTACCCTCAAGGCATCTTATGGTGCCATGTTAATGATGTTTTTCCTAAGTTTTACGTTCTTACTTTCTTCACAAATAATGAATGTTTCCTTTACTAAAGATGCAAAAGGCATGCCTCCAATCGTATTCGATCGACTGTATCTAGTTTCTTCAATATTTGGCATATGCATTCCTTGTGACAAGATGTTGATTGGTATTGCGTTTCAGAAAGATATGCCTGTAGGTGGCACCACTAGGGTTCTTTCCGTTCTTTTGTGCTGCAAGCAATAACTTTGAAATGCTTTGAAATGTTGCTCGAAATTTGGTTTCCGGGCAATAACTTGAGAACTGCTTATCAAATTCTTCCCAAATTAGGCATGCATATACATTGTACCTTGCCATGAGATGTTGCTTGGGATTGCGTTATCCACTTCTGCTCAGAAAGTGACGCCACCTGATGACAAAATCTGAAATTTGTTTTTGGTCAATAACTTGAGAACTGCATGATCATCGGATTCTTCTCAAATTTAGCATGCATGTACCATGCCAAGAGATGTTGCATGGGATTGCCTTTCACTCACTTGCACTTACAGGTGGCGCCACCTGGTGGCAAAATCCCAAATTTGTCTCCGGGTAATACCATGACCTATATGTAAGATGTTGCTTGAGATTGCATTTCGCCCACTTGCGTCTATGGCACCACCGGGTGTTAAATTCAAAATTTGTTTTCAGCCATTAACTTGAGAACTGCTCATCGGAATCTCCTCAAATTTAGCATGCATGTATCATGCCAGGAGCTGTTGCCTGAGATTGTCTTTCGCTCACTTTTACTTACAGGTGGTGCCACCTGGTGACAAAATACAAGATTTGTTTCCGGGTAATAACTTGAGAACCGCTCGTCAGATTCTTTTTAAATCTGGTATTAATATATCATGACATATGATGTCGCTTGGGATTGCGTTTTGCCCACTTGTGCTTACAGGTAGCACCACCTCGTGCCCAATCTAAATTTGATTTCGCTCATCAGATTTTTCTCCAATTTGGTATGCAGATACCATGCCATGATATGTCCCTTGGGATTGTATTTCACCTGCTTCTGAATACTGGTAGTGACACCTGGTGGAAAAATCTGAAATTTGTTTGGCAATAATTTGACAACTGCTCATCGGATTCTTCTCAAATATGGTATTCATATGCCATAAGATGTCACTTGGGATTGTGTTTCGCACACTTGTGCATACAAATCTAAATTTGGTTTCCGGGCAATAACCCCTTTTCAGATTCTTGTATGCTGATACACCATGTCATGAGATGATGCTTGGAATTGTTTCGCCCACTTGCACCTGCAGGTGGCGATACCTGGTGACAAATTTAAAATTTGGTTTCCATACAATAGGTTGAGTATGCATTCAGCTTCTCGTCAAATTTGGTTTGCAGATAATATGCCTTGAGATGTCACTTGGAGTCGCTTCTCGGTTACATAATTTCCATGCTTCACTGCATGGAAACTACACTACAGAAGCAAAAAAATGTTCAGTCAACCGTTCTGAGTTGATTTTAAAACTTGGGAAGGCAGAAAGACCCTTCTGCATCCAACGCCTATGAAGTAGCAGTTGCCTTCCTCATGTATATCCCCCGAGACCAACAATGCTAAAAAATATTGCTGCCATTTCGGCGGGGGACTTAGCATCCTCTGGCTGCTTGTTATGGATTATCTCTCTTGATCGAGATCTGTGGTGCCCCAAAACAACATTAATTTTGTATACCGGGTACTTCAGCACATTTCAAATGGGTTTCAGATATTCATTTCTACATATTTCAAGAGATAAAAATGATATAAAATGTTGGCTTGTTTCATTGAGCATTTTGTTGTTACTTTTCCGCCATTTCAGGCCCGAGTTTTGCCAGGCGAGAGGACACTCCGTATGCACTACGCCAATTGTAAGGCCTACAATGCCGACTTTGATGGAGATGAAATGAACGCTCACTTCCCTCAGAATGAATTCTGTCGGGCAGAGGCCTATTCAATAGGTAAAGTGCTGCTAATCACCCAAATATATGTACTTAAAAAAACAATGGAAAGGATAGGGGTTTCCAGTAAGGCCAAAAAAAGAAAGAAATATTTCTTATGGACTGCCACACTAATCATTTACCTCCCACCCAACCCCTTTTATTGACATTTTCGGCAAACAAAAAATGTGACCGCCATAATAATCGGAACACTAGCTGGATACATTTTTTGGAAATTCTTATTATCCGTAACTCTGGATGAATTGTATACCTCGAAGTAATTTCAAATCAAATCAAGGTAATATTTATTTAAAGTCGGTGAATTATATATAACAATAAAACATTAGCTCTGATGAGCTATTTCTACTGACTGCGGTGTTAACATGTTATAGAACTATAAATACACATAAAACAGAACTATATAAACATACAAACTATAAAAACAATTAGGTTATGTCATAAAGATCACAGTAAGCTGATTAAAATAGCTCGCTAAAATATGAACAACAGTTCAAGCGGACTTGCATGCTGAGAATTTGCACTTAAAAACTTGCTAGTTTAAGCTGTTAAGCTTTTAAGCTGTTAAAATTTTTAGAACTTAGCACTTTTAAAATTATTGGGCAAATCATTCCAAATCTTCATGGTATCTGAATGAATTTAGACCACATTTAGTGGAGTTGATGGAAGGAAGTTGAAGTAAATTTTTCCGGATCTGAGATAATTTGAAGATTTGTAACTAACAAGGTCTTGTAGATACTTCAGGCTTTGCTTATGAATGATTTTAAAAACCTCTAAGGCAATAACCTTTGTCCTGCAAAGGTGGGGGGTGGGGACATCGACAGTTTCTGAGAGAGATATGTGGGAGCCAGAGTAATCCATAAAAATAAAATGCAGGGCTCTCTCTTTGTAGCGACCTGTCCACAAAAGTGACAGATTAAAGGACAAAAATTAACATTAGATCAAATGAATGAGAAGTAGATGTTCTTCCTGCAGGTTGAGAGCATTTAATTGTCTCGAAGCTTTCTTGCACAGATCAGTCACATCTTCATCAAATTAGAGTAAATAGTTCACCTGTATGCCAAGTAATTTAACAGAGTCTCTGCATTTAATATCATGGCTGTCAATGTTGAATATGGGTTGTGAGTTTCTAGTCAATGACCCAAAGCCTATTGCCCAAATTTTTTCTGAGTTTGCCTCCATTTGATTTTCATTGAACCACTGGATAACTGTATTGCTATTTCTTTGAAGCTCAGACTGCACAGTGTATATACACTTGCCAGTACATAAAGCATATACTGCTTAAAAATCGCACTGGAAATATCACAGGTGCATTTGCCAATTTGGCGGACGTCAGTCGAGATTTTGTTTTTGTTTTGACGCGACTTATCCATTTCTCTGTCGGGGTTATGAATTATACTTGCATTCATGTTTTTGTTTTGTCTCATTCAAAGTCTTTTCTGAGCTGTACTGTAGACGTTTTTATTCCACTTTCAGCCAGCACGGACAGCAACTACCTCGTCCCCAAAGATGGTTCGCCACTGGCTGGGCTTATCCAAGATCACATGATCTCCGGTGTCTCCCTGACAGTACGAGGGAGGTTCTTCAACAGGTAGGAGAGATGACTCATATTGAACAGACTGAAAACTTATGTTTCATATCCCTTGTTCAATTCATTAGTCTCGGCACATTCCTAATAGAATATCCTAGTAGAGTATCAAAAATTGCTCAATATGAGAATGTTTTCATGCTCTCAACAAATAATATCAATTCTTGAACAAAGAAATCAGTCCTAAAAATAATCTTCTAAAGATTTGAGAGAAGATAGCTAAATGCCCCTTGTTGAAAATGTGCTGGCTCAGTCCTCCCTTATTTGACTTAAATCTTGTTTGTTTCACTATATTATTCCAAGGGAGATAACCTAACCCACATTCTGTCAGATTGTCTCCCCTGCTATCATTGAATATTCTTTCTTCCTGCAGGAGGGATTACCAGCAGTTGGTATACAGTTCTCTGGTGGATACGCCAGGTGCAGTTAAACTCTATCCTCCCTCCATCATCAAACCTCACAGACTCTGGGCTGGTAAACAGGTATGTAATGTAAGATATACTGGGAAGGCAGACTTTTATTTTTTCTCTTAAAAATTATTTTCTGCCGTCTTGTCATCGATATTGTTGAGTGGGCTTCTCTCCATTTTTTGACAGGACATATTATGTTATGGTTGTCCATTAGCTTTTCTCATGAACTCAACTGGTCCTAGACTTTTCGCTCAATACAAAATGTCCAAAGTGATATGATGAGGGCATTTCAAGTTTTCTGATTCTCCGTTATATCATTGATATTGTTTGCACCTCACCAGGCAAAGTTGGAGGGGGCAAATGGTTGTTGTTATTAATTTATCAATGGGTATTCTTCATTGTATTTCAGATTATTTCTACGATTCTTTCAAATATTATCCCGGAGGGACGACAGCCTTTAAATCTAGTAGGGAAGGCTAAAATACCAGAAAAGGTTAGTACATCTTATACATTCATAGGCATCGTGTAATTCAAGTGGATGCCAGAATGATTATGATGTAATGCTGTCTGTTTTCGTGAGTTTGCCATTAGTCCCCGGTCCGTGAACATGTCGTGTATGTGCTGCCAGACCCCGAGTTGCCATTGGTGTTGAATCTTAGCGACTTGCAACCCCCCAGGCCAGATTTTTATAGACCCACTTGCATTCTTCTTTTTATTGTAAGAAATATGAATTTGATCAATATATTTATACATATCATTAGAAAGCCAATATTTTTCTAGGATTACATAAAATTACATTTCTTCTAATTTTTCGAACAGCATTTTTTGACGGGTGTTTAGGAATATCACTCGCGCCAAACATTTTGCAGATCGTATCCCCTTTTTTGTTCGACTGCGTTCTCCAAAAACATAGGCGTGGCTGAAGCGCGTGACAGTCCCGCTAACTTGAACACTCGGTCAATTCTAATAATGAATTTCTCGTGTCACGCTCGCGTTTTTTTATGTAAAGTCTTTTTTGAACATGTAGTATTGTGCAAGCCCTACATTGACTCTTGACCATTTATGTTGTTCTCTTTCCCCAGAGCTGGATCACGTCAAAAGCTCTAGGATTTGCTGTGTGTGGACTTTACCCCTCAGGGGACGAGATGGGAGAGGGGGTGGTCATATTCAGGGATGGAGAACTCTTACAGGGAGTCTTGGACAAAGGTCATTATGGGAACACACCCTACAGTCTGGTCCATGCTTGTTACGAGGTACGCTGCAACAACTCTGCCCACAGTGTATAATATAACCCCTGTCCGCAATGTTTCCGCCAAAAAACAGTAGTGATTATTCTCAGGGCAGTCGAACCTTGATTGGTATCCAGAATTATTTTGAGTATTTCTTTACCCGAGCTTCAAGAAAATCTGTTTTAACTTAAAGAAAAAATCTTTCATGTTAACCCTATGTGGCCTGGGCTTTTTGGGTCCTGTCCAGTGAGGGGGAGAGCGAGGGTTTCCATTTCATCCTTCCCCCCCCCCCCTAAATATTTTCTTACCCCCTGAGCTAGGGGCTGGACCTTACCACACTATACCCTTGGGTCAAGCTTTACCAGAAAATAAAAAAATTCCAAGATGTCCTCATTGATGACGTCACAGTTCAAAACAGGCATATTTTGGTCGATTTTTTGGTCAGATTTTTAGCTCATCTGGGCCGAAGGCCCGATGGGCTTATGTCATGGCCTGACTGTCCGTCGTCCGTCGTCCGTCGTGCGTAAACATCTTCTTCTCTGAAACCGCTTGGCCGATTAAGCTGAAACTTGGCATGCATGTTCCCCCCAATGAGTACACCAGAATTTGTTCATGCCGTGTCGATACGATTTTAAATATGGCCGCCATGGCGGCCATCTTGAATTTGCCATTAAAACATTGTTATCGCGATTTCTCAGGAACTACTGCATAGATCTTTCTCAAATTTGGTACACAGGTTCCCCTTGGGGTCTAGTTGTGCAAGATACCTGTTGTGGTCTGATTCACAAATCCAATATGGCCACCAGGCGGCCATCTTGGATTTCCCCATGAAACATTGTTATTGCAATTTCTCAGGAACTACTTTGTGGATCTTCCTCAAATTTGGCACACAGGTTCCCCTTGGGGTCTAGTTGTGCAAGATACCTTTTCTGCTCCGATTCGAACATCCAATATGGCCACCAGGCAGCCATCTTGGATTTCGAGATGAAACATTGTTATCTCGATTTCTCAGGAAGTGCTGCATGGATCTTTCTCAAATTTGGTACAGAGGTTCCCCTTGGGGTCTAGTTGTGCAAGATACAATTTGTGATCTGATTGAAAAATCCAATATGGCCACCAGGCGGCCATCTTGAATTTGCCAGTGAAATCTTGTCATCATTATTTTTCGTTAACTACTGCATGGATCGTTCTCAAATTTGGTACACAGGTTCCTCTTGGGGGTCTAGTTGTGCAAGATACCTTTTCTGCTCTGATTCGAACATCCAATATGGCTACCAGGCGGCCATCTTGGATTTCCCTATGAAACTTCGTTATCATGATTTATCAGGAAGAACCGCATGGATCTTTCTCAAATTTGATACACAGGTTCCCCTTGGGGTCTAGTTGCGCAAGATACAATTTGCGGTCTGATTGAAAAATCCAACATGACCACCAGGCGGCCATCTTGGATTTCCAGATGAAACATTATCGCGATTTCTCAGGAACTACTGCATGGATCGTTCTCAAATTTGTTACAGAGGTTCCCTTGGGGTCTAGTTGCGCAAGATACAATTTGTAGTCTGATTGAAAAATCCAATATGGCCACCAGGCGGCCATCTTGGATTTCCAGATGAAACATTGTTATCGTGATTTCTCAGGAACTACTGCATGGATCTTTCTCAAGTTTGGTACAGAGGTTGCCCTTGGGGTCTAGCTGTGCAGGATAACATATATGGTCTGATTGAAAAATCCAATATGGCCACCAGGTGGCCATCTTGGATTTTCCCATGAAATTTTGTTATCGTAAATTCTTAGGATATTACTGCATGGATGTTGATACACAGGTTCCCCTTGTGGTCCAGTTGTGCAAGATACCTTTTTTGGGTTCAGTTCGAAAATGCAATATTGCCGCATCTTGAATTTCCCATGAAACTTTATCATAAAATCTCAGGAAATAACTGCATGGATCATTTTATAGTGTTCAGGTGGGACAACACAAGTTAGAAACTCATCTATTGCAGTTCTTTAGTAAGGATTTGTGGGGTAGCCGTGTTAGTCTATTAAACTAGTAGATAGACGGGAACGTAACACCATTTGAGACTAACTATATTTATTCTACACCTGAGGAAGCAGATTTATCTGCGAAAGCTCGTGTAGAATAAATATAGTTAGTCTCAAATGGTTCTTTAGTAAAAATTTCTCACAGCTACTTTCTCCAGTTACAGACAGATGACCTACAGTGCCGTGGCACTATATTTTACATCTTCGCAGACAGATGGGGGTATGTCTTGGTTAGGCCATACCTCACCAGAGATTACTTTCATTGGAAAAATGTCCTGTTACATCTCATTGCCATCATAACAACCCAGTCGCACATATTTCGTACTCGACATGTCTCCCCCTGGTGCATATACCCACAAAATATTGGAATCGTACATGTAGGTTAAAAACTGTCCAATGTACTGTCCGGACACGAAGTGGACAGACGGACAAACGACTGCAATCACATAATAAAAATTGGTTCTGGTTATTGCTTATACAGCTTTACTGACAATCACACATTATATTTTGGTATAATTGCCTTTATTCCATAACCTCCAATTACAATCATGAATTTGCGGCTTGACCTCCTATGAAATCGACTATGTTGCCATTTTGTTCAGGGGAGACAACGCAAGTTAGAAACTCATCTACATGTATTGCAGTTCTTCAGTAAAAATTTCTCGCAGCCACTTTCTCCAGTTATAGCCAGATGAGCGCTACAGTGCCGTGGCACTATCTTTTTTGCAAGATCATGGGAGTCGAAGTACACCAATGCTCAAGTTGAATTTTGGGAACAACATTATGACAGACTGCATAATAGTGTCGGCAAGTCCAGCTATACTCCTGTCCATCGTCCACAGATCAGATGTAACATGGAAATCGGAAAAGCATTTATCTGATAATAAAAACATGGTATAATGATATATGTACTCGACGAATGGGGTCATCAGATCAGCATCAATAACTGGACAACATTCCCACTGGTGTACGATACTGCAATTACAGGGGTGCGAAGGACATGGTATGAAAATCGCTGAAAAATGTGCATCCCTGAAAATTATATTTTGGGTGAAAAGCAGCAACTTCGGGATTGGATAATTTGGAGCAATCACAGAAATCCGCTAGTTCACCGAAGATTCGTGAGCAAGATCATCTGCAATATTCCGACCCCTTTCTCCTCGGAAGAATTTGGGAGCATTCAAGTGGTTAATCTGGATTTATGTCGAGGGATAATGAAATGGGACAATGACTGTGAACTGCACCAAGGACAGAATGATAGGGAGACCATTTCACAGTATATCTGGTCACAATAAGGGAGATAATCCCTCTGACGTATCACATCAAGGGAGACAACTCCGCTTTGCTGTCCTAAAAAGAGAACATTTTTCTCAAAAAATTGTGATATCAAAGGAAACAAAATAAGGCGACCAAGAAATCATTGAAACAAAAGTGTGCTGCCTTTAATAAATTCACATGTAATCACCTTGTTGAAACACATTTGTAAGAAGAAATTAAAACACAGTTGGACTTTAACTACATAACTTTAAATTTGATATGCAAATTAAATCAAATTTAGTTACATGCATGTCAATAATAAATGTAGCAAAACACTGAAATATTATTGTACAAATTTTACAATAGATGGTGACATTTTTGATGAGCATTTATAACGGAGTGGTTCAGGCTGATCAATATAATCAAACTCGGTTATGAACATTGACCCTAACTTATAACCTGTATCATGACAAATTTGCTTAAATTTTTTTAGCACAATTACAAATTGAAGTGACCTCATAACTCATTCAGTAGTTGAAAATGGTGAATAAAAATAATCATCAAAATAAAAACATGGCAGTGTGACCAACGTCACAGGACCTACAAAGTAGGGTAGGCATTAGGACTGCGACTCACACTGAACCCTTGGATCGAGCCCCCAAGTTGAAATCGATCCTGCCAATATTAAGATGGGCACAGCCCAAGTCAGAATCACCAGTGATTTTCATCAAAAAATCGCCAGAAATTTTCATCAAAAGTAGGTCAGCTCAGAACTTGCTGGTAACAGTCTCCTAATGCACTTTCATGCCAAATATCAAGGTTCTAATGTCAACGGTTCTCATTATTTTGCCAACGAAAGGATTCGGATGGACTCACTCGCTCATTACTGGACAATTTGCAAATGAGAGCCTACTTCATACGAAAATAAAAATACCATGGTACCGGTAATTGAAATATCAGTTTCATCCTCCCTAAATCAGTGCCTGGCCTTGTTACAGTGCACCCTGCTATTGTGATTCAATTCTAATTTCTGATGTAAGTTGTTCACGAATATCGCTATACTCTCATACATCTGAATCTGAAATTCCAACAATTATACATGCACTCCTGTCATGCTCCAGTGAACAATGCATGATCTCAATAGTATTTCTCACAGCTCTTCCTCTGCTGATCGAGGTGAATGTTTGAACCGGTTAAAATTAGGGAAATGTGCTAGTATGCTAGTTGAAGACAGGAGTACTATGCCTATACTATTAATTCAAATTTGGGCTACTCATAGTTGCAAGTATGGATGGGCTGAAAAATGGCAGCAAGGATCCTCAGTCTTTGTGCAGGATATTACCTTTTCAATGGGTGGTACCAAAGCCTTGAATGGACAATCCTGTGCTTCTCCACGTATAAGCATAGGCAAAAATGTGGCAAATACTATCCAGAGCAACCGAGACTGAGCATATGGGTGATCAGTAGGGCATGAAATGGCTGAATTACAGAATATCGGGACCTCTCAATTGAAATCACATTCTGTGGTGTCGGGTTCCACCTAGACTGCACCTGAAGTGTCGACGCTACATTGCATATATGCGTACATGTATAAGAAATAACATTTGACTATTTCATAAAACCCATTCAGAGTATGCATTTCTCAGCACCCGCGGACTATAAAACCATGATTCTGCTGACAGTTAAAGCTGAATGTGAATTAATTTTCATAATATCAAATACATTTTCACTGGGGATTTCCGGACTCATTCACATGAACAAATAAAGAAGTTAAATGTATAACGATTTGTAAAATGGACAAATACAATAATTTGAAAAAAGTATTAACCTGATTAATGGGTACTTTCAGTGATGATTACTCAACTACTATACACACAACTGCTGGCTATTCTAACCTATAGAGTAACGATTACACGATCCCTGAATCAACAGATTTCCCCAGGCCTGAACCCAGCTTCTACATGCTGTTCAAACAAAGTTAACCATCAATGCAACAATGCACCTACTTAGCCGAAGCTGAAAAGTCTTGCAACAAAAGCTGACTGAACCCAATCCCTTGAAATAATGTGATTTGTTTCAACACGCATATTCTAAAACCATGTAAACATACTAAACAAAGTACATGTATGTTCTAGAGTTTAAAATTTCAAGAAAACGTGCTGAAATCCCGATACACAGCCCCTTGATTGTGCGATCATGATTGCAAGTACTGTACGGTATCTGTACTCATTCTACATACATGTCTTATGTTCTACGTTGGTCACCACAAACATCAGCCTGATGAACGATGCTTCATGTTTTAAAGGTATACCACATTTTCATTCCAGCATCTGTTATACGACTGCAGTGATCAGGAGTATCAAACTTGAAACCTTGGTGATGAGCCGATCATGCTCACCATTCAGTCACAGATACACTCAAAACACTCGCGTGTTAAAACTACATTTATACTTAGCACATGCTTGAGTTTGACCTAGAAGTACTATAAGCCCATTGCTTTCAGGTATAATATACTAGTGTATACCCACTTTAATATCATGCGAAAACTGCCCACTTCAATAACCTCGGTCATAATATTAGGCACTTATATTTGGCCTATGATAATGGTTTTCATTTTTTATGATTCAACGAAAATTACGATTCTGGTGTTTCACATCCAGTAATCAGTTGGAGGGAGGGGGAGGGGGAGAATAGGGATTATGAACCCTACTTTTAATGAAATACGGGAATAAAATTTGTATTTTTTAGTTTATATACTGTGTGAAGTTTCAATGTTATCCGATAAATTGTTTCCGAAATATTGCCAAAAACGTCTCGGATATACTATCTGGCACAGACAGTATTTATGCTCATGTTGACATTGTGTTTGGGAAGATCTGAATGTGATTTTCCCACAGACAGGATGGATACCATCCACTAGCATAAATAAAAGGTGGTACCAGAAGCAGTGTGTATCAATAGATTTAACTAGCTGGAAGGCAATGGTACCCGTCAAACAGCCTACACCACTAGACCATCTTCACAATGTCAAGGTTTCTATTTGTGAGCCAAATGCGAACCCTTGACCAACTTGCATAGCAGACCGCGTTCCGCCCACATTCCAGTTACATGTACGTGACCTAGAAAAACTGCGCTGATGGTAAAATACATTAATTAGGGTTTTACTTTCTGTGCTAAACTATTCGCAAACTATTTAATCCAAGCATGCATAACAATAAAATATTAACGGATAGATCAGCAAAATTTTATAGACATCCGTGCGTTATTTCACCCAATTCAAGTCATTCAGTTTTCAGTGGGAAGGTGAGGTCGGATACACCGACGGATACACAAGTGATCTGATTGGTCAATATATCCAGGATGTTGCTTTACGTGAACATGATACATTGCCCAAGCATACCAAGGGCTATATAGAGATACCCCTGGTTTTAGCGAGGATGAGTCCCTACACACAGAAGTCGAAATGCAAAGGCGCCATGTTTGTATTTTTCGTAGGCTGAGTATTCAAATTCCAGAATCAGCTCATCTTCCATGTCTTCAGTATTATGCGACACTCGATTTTTGTTTTGAATCTGCGTAAACACGACAATCTTACTGCATAACTACATCACATCATTTGTTTGCATTGGCGGCACCTGGCCAATGCATTCTAGTTGATCTAAGCCAAGGTTGCAGACTTACAGTTCATTTGCTTGTTGTGGTAATTAATGAAGCAATATCTGCCATTCTGACACGAGTGAGTGGGCGAGTAAGTATGATTTAACATCGCTTTCTACAAAATATTAGCCATTCTGACCTGATGTATGCTACTCTACAAAAACCATGAAAACATGCATGTGATGAGACACCGGAAAATATTTGCAACCTGGTCCGAAGACTGTTAATTAATACATGGTCAAAAAACAATTTGGAATTGAGTGATTCAAATGAGGTATACATACAGATTACAACAGTAATACTTCACAACTTTTCAGAGGAATAACATCACAGAGGATGATCGACATGGCCCCTCAGCAATCTGATTAAAACAGATCCACTCTGGCATAAGTGGATCTGACCCTCTTCCAATCTCGAATCCACAGAGATTCCGGTAATTCTCAAGTCTCGTAAAATATAGTAAAACAAAGGCTGCTGATGGCGATTCATTCAAATTTCAGTCCAGAGAATCAGGTCAAGTTTACTTGACAACCAATCCACAGTGTGATTGTCCCAATGTGGTGTTGTTTTATATCAATCTTGATTGACCATATAACTCCTTCCTACACAACTTAGGGAGCTTCCTGAAATTGGGAACTGCTAGGAACTGGCATTTATGGCATTCTAAACAGAGAAGCATGGTGCGCCGGGTTGGAACTCCTAGGAACTATATGGCATACTTTTCGAAACTCGGCAGACAAAGGATGGCTTAGCTATACCATGCAATGGCATGGAGGGATTGGCATATGCCATTCCAATTGGAACTCCTCTCCATCCAGATTAGAACACCAAACTGGGCATGGTGTATCCCATTTGGATAACCGGCATATGCCATTCCTATCAACGAACTCATGCCCTATTCAAGAAGCTCCCTTTAGTTCGGATAATTTTTGGATAAATACAAAGTAAATTTCAATCATAGATAATTATTCCTCACATCTCGTAATAGTCATGGGTCAGTCATATATTTTTGCTGCAGCTATGCAGTTCTAATTTTGGTTATTTTGAGCGGGAGGTTTGGGGGGGAGGGGGGGATTTGGCTCAATGTCACACTTAAGTTCGTTTCATTCACATGGTGACAGTCAGTTTGGTTGGCGGAGGAAGCCAGAGTACCCGGAGAAAACCACCACCAGTCGGCAAGTAACTGACAAACTTTCACACATGGACCAGCTGGGCTCGAACCCTTGCCGGATCTGGTTATTTGAAACTTCTCAGTTTCCCAAACCTAGGTCATATTACCTGGGCAAAATAGATGCATGTCCCATAATATCATGTCATGCCATCTAGTACGTTGCGTTGATTGGTCAAAGATGAGGTAATGTAAAGAAGCCAGAAGGTCACTGAATGACCTTGAGATAGGAAGAAGATCAGATCCAGTTAGACAATCGGTTTCTGGGTCTGTTTTTAATCAGTTCACTTCAGCATACTTCATGTAGAATCCTAAAATGTGATATTTGCGTCAGTATTGTTCGATTCCACTTTCCCATCGTTCAGGTCTATGAGTTCCTGTTAATAATATGACCGTCGTCAGTCTCTTTAGCACTACTAGCTACATTATCAGAATCCACAGGACTGACCCCTGTACTGTTCAGACTCTCTTTTTTCCAGCTCACATCACTGCACACTTCTTGTGAAACGACTAACAGCAGTTCTGCATCCCTATTCTCTAACTGGTCTCGGAGGTACGTTTTCATGTCATCCTCCTTTCCTATACTCTCAGGCGAGCTAAGTTTAGAGTCAAAGTTGTAGTATTCTTGTGCAATTTCACGAATAGCAATCCAATGTTTTCGTTTGATGGGCAGACGAAGAACGCCGAGTTTGAACTCCGTTGGAATGTTGAGGATGAGACCTTTGATATTTCTGAATTCCAGGCAGTCAATGTCCCTGAGAAAATACAAGGAAATACATGCAATAAAAATCAGCATAATATTAAAGCTCAGTCCAGTAGAAATTATTGCTGGACATCAAAATGTATATTCGACAGCATCTCGTTGCCCCCACAGTCGGGCTAAAAATAAATGCAAGAATGCATGAATTTTTTTTTAATTTTAAATAGATAGGGCCATTTCACATACATGTATCTGTTGGATAATGGGCAATATTTGTGACAACATGAGGCACCAGAGGTGCTACAACTCCTCAGCCCCTTAACAGTCTAGACCAAGATGTTTTTATGGGTGTAGAAGTTTGGATGCATAGCAGATCGAGAGTTATGGCATGCGTAATGCAAACCCAAGCCACAACTCAGACAAATGAACAGATGGATACACTGACACACGGACGGATGGACAGACAATCGGAGCCAGTTCATCTCAGAGAAGTGAAATTCCCCACAGTATCTGTATGTAATCACTCTTACAGTACAGTTCTCGTGACAACACAAGTATACCGCGGCAATTGCCGCACTGTTATCGCGGTACAGTTTAAGCCTAATCACTAGACTAATTACCACCCCCCCGTTATGTCTGCATGCGCCGTAAGTACAGACGAAACATAGCTCCATAATATCCATTCAAGCCTCGATAGTCGGCCGAGACAACAAAAGGCGCCCCGTCGAGGGCACGTGTTGATGAGCCGCTATTCAGCCAGCATGTCTTTATGCATACACTCAGAAGTACCGCGATAACGGGAACAGAACACCGAAACGCCTCTCTGTTACCGCGGGAATGCATATGTATATTATCAGCTGTGAATACCGCGAGCCTTCTG
Organism: Hanleya hanleyi; assembly: GCA_036873755.1. NCBI lineage: Eukaryota > Metazoa > Mollusca > Polyplacophora > Lepidopleurida > Hanleyidae > Hanleya > Hanleya hanleyi. The sequence goes on along the minus strand of JAVTVY010016026.1, from coordinate 14,181 downwards.
AATAATACAACAGCTAGCCGAATTTATTTACTTTAGGCCGTCCTTAAAATTATCTGGGTTTCCGGTAACCCGACCGACCCATCAAAAACTGAAAATTGAGGGTCAGCGGTTTTATTATTTTTTTTTTTCACGAGAAGAGAAATAAATCCAAACCTGGTCTGTATTTGCAAGCTAATTCAATTCGTCTATCTTCTACAAATGATTGTTCTCGCCGCTCTAAAATGCGGGGTTTTTTTTCACAATAAAATGTTCGCCGGTCGTTAACAGAACTGAATTCAGCGATACCGGAAGCACATGGCTTGCTTTTGCTTCTTGTCAATGCGAGTGCAGCGAAGTTCCATTCTGGAATAGTTTCTTTCAAATTTACCAAGCATGAAACTCGATAAAAACCATGCATATTTTGTTAGCTAAGCCTGATTTGATTTCTTGGATATAAACTTGATATTCTGTCTCAGAATAACGAAGTCGGGAGGAAGAAATAAAAATGAAAAATAAAAAAACACCAACGGATATTTCCATAAAACGGTGTCGAGAAGCCGCCCAGAAAATATAAAATACTCACAGAAAACCCCATCAGAATATATGATTCTTTGGCATAGTTGAAGTACAGAAGCTCAATTTATATTTCCAAAGTGCGGGTTTCGATGAAATCAGCTAAACAAACTTTATTTTCAAATTTCTGTCGAGCTTCTGCGCCACGTAATTCCGTCGCGACGAGATAAAAATGGCGTTTCCCTCAGATCAGCTTGACCCAGTTGAAGGACTCTGGCCAATGAGCGCTTCGATGTAGGTCACGTTACCACGCTTGTCCAATCAAGCTAACCGATATAGGATCGGCTGTTACCGTTACTAGAGAAACGGGGAAAACACCGCTTGCAGTTTTTCGATGTTATCGTCTGTTTGATTGGCCATCGATCGAAATCACGCCTTCAATCGGAAGCTACAAGGAATTCCCTTTCCAATGAGACGTCATACGCCCGAAATGGTGGACGAAAAGTCGGAAAAGACCAGGGAGAAAGGCAGCTGAAAAACCAAGATTTTCCGCTGTAATTCGCCATTTTCGACCGCAATTCTACCAAAATACTGTAGTCTCCTCAAATAGATTTTATTCACGCTGACAACATCGTCGATTTTGCTATAAAATGCGGTCGAATAGCATTGACTAAACAAGTTGGAGTACATTGACCAGTTAGGCCAGTCACCAGCAAACGAAATTAAATAATATTTTTGTTCATGAAATCCGGATTTGAAAAAAAAAAAGTCAGCATTTCTCCTCGTACATCATACAAAAGAACTTAGCAGCATAACAGTTAAACAAGTGAGAAATGACTACATTGTAGTCAAAACCTGCGGCAGTGGTGATAATACAGTGAAAGACATATCAGAGGAGGTAGTGGTTATTGTAGAAAAAAGCGCCAATCTGCCTGTGTTTTTATGCCGAGGGAAGTAATTTTCAACTTGTAACCCACAATTGTAGGGATTGCGTAATAGTTCTGATACCATATAGATATATTCACTTTCCCCATTCAAAGTCCGACGATTTGACAGACGAACTCACCATGATCGCTTTGGCAATGTTTTGGTACAAGTATCGTGTATGCCAAGTTTCAAAACATTCGGTTCAGTCGTTACTTTTTGCAAATCAAGAAGGCTTTCAAATATTTGGAAATCCAAACAAATTTCGAGGATTTAGTCATAGCGCGAAAATCTCTTCAGTCTCCCTTCTCGCTTAATTTGCCGATCAAAATGGAAAATTTATATTTCCTTCAAAGTTATTTTTCAATAAATTTAGTATCAGATCTATCACCTCGATCTGTGAAACTACGGAATGGGATTTGAGGCTTTATCGAACTGTCCAAGAGGCATAATGACACTTTTTCACTATTCAAATTGAGGCCTGTTACAGTCTTGATATTCGATTAAAATAATTAATTAAGTTTCTGCATTTACGTTCGTTATGATCTGCGAACTAAATTCCTTGCCACTATTTTCCACGCAGCAAGTCAATACCAAGACATGGTTTGCTTCTTCTATATAAATGATTAACTATTTCATTCTTAAGAAATATCATCTCATCTGACATTTTCGGCCAAGCCTTTTCGAAGGTTGCTAATTTTATGAATTTCTTTTCTTTAAAATCAAATTCTGCAAACAAGAAACCTTTCTAGTCAGTATCTATGGATATCTTCCTGTACTCAATTCGCGAATATGCTTGTCACTAAGTCATTCCGAAGGTGATTCAAGTGCGAAGTCAATGTGAAAGGTATCTATGTATCAAAATCAAACTCAAAAACCCCTCCAGGAAAACAGAGGCCCTAGCTTTTGGCCACGAGGTCAACTAGATCGTTTCTATGGCCAGTATCTGCTATATATGACGTAATTCCATACGTAAAACTGATTGACAAAGTAACGTATAGAATTTTGTATAGAACCAGTAAATTCTAGCAGAAATGGGCTCTGACTTGAGAGAATGATGTCAAATGCAATATGTTTCTGCGCATTGTCTGCTGATATTGAATTTACGGAAGTGATTTATGCTATTCTAAAGGGATTGTGAGTGCGGAAGAGGACGGGAACATCAATACCAGCGAATCAAGGCACTGGCTTGCGAGAATGAGGATAGAGAGGCTGTGTTCCGAAAGAGAATCATTCAAAATAGCTATTTGCCAAATGTCATGCTTGTAACCGGAAGTGCACAATATAACTGCACGACTGCGAGGTATTGTTCGCGCACAGGGGTGTCTAACTCATTAAATACTATAGTCATTTCTGTCTCTTCCAAGTGGGCTACCATTTGAAATTGTCCGGTAATGAGTGAGTCCATCTGAATCCTTTCGTCGGCAAAATAAGCATTCAAGATTCAATATTTTGTTGTACAAACACCAGTCAAAGAAACAATTGAACAGGGACATGAATATTTATATATATGTTATATCTGAGAGATATGTTATATCTGAGTGTTACCGTTGATATTAGAACCTTGATTTTTGGCATGAAGGTGCATTAGGGGACTGTCACCAGCATGTTTCGAGCTGACCTACTTTTGATGAAAATTTCTGTTGATTTTTAATTAAAATCACTGGTGAAACTAACTTGAGCCGTGCCTATCTTAATATAGGCAGGATTTCAACTGGGGGTCCACGAGTTCAGCGTGCGTAGGAGTCCTAATGCCTACCCTACTTCTTATGTCCTGTGACGTTATTCACACTGGGCATGAAGGTGCATTAGGGGACTGTTGCCAGCATGTTTCAAGCTGACCTACTTTTGATGAAAATTTCTGTTGATTTTGATCAAAATCACTGGTGATTCTAACTTGAGCCGTGCCCATCTTAATATTGGCAGGATTTCAACTGGGGGTCCAAGAGTCCAGTGCGTGTCGGAGTCCTAATGCCTACCCTACTTCGTAGGTCCTTTGACGTTATTCACACTATTCTCATGTATAATAAATCCAATCCGGAAATTAACGAAGCAATAATTCATTCCACCGAATATAGTTGCAAATGAATTCAAACGCGCTTGAATGCAGTGTTGTCATGTGAGATTGGAGGGGGAAAAGAAAAGTGTGGCAGAGATCACACTCTCTTAGCGCATGCGCATTTCAAAAAGTCACAAGAAGAACAAGAAGAACAAGAACAACAACAACGCGAGCCTCCCGTAGACCTGCGTGCCGCAGGTAAAAACAATCATATAACCCTCATGTCGACGACATCGACAATTCTCGAGGTCTTGCAGTCAATCGTGCAGGATGTCGAGGCAGAAATAGAAACCGTAACGGTTTCTAGATTGAATGCGTACTCATCGACATCGTTTAGTTGCGACTCTGGCTTGACAGTTAGTGATCTTCTCCAACTGGACGGAGAAAAATGACTCCTGGCCTTTGTGGTATTGTTTTTCCTTTGTCATGTTAATGGACAAAACTTTCCAACATATACCCAAATTGAGATTTGTAGTGTCGTAGGTGATTGAACTCCACTTTCAAATGTGCCTATCAGAAAAAAAATAAAAAGAGAAAAAAAAATTGCCTACCTACCTACCTACCCATCTTTTGCAATGGTCCGTTACCTGAAACAGGCATATTTTTAAGGATGGCCTTATTTATTGAACAAACTATCACATCAGAATTTTTCTAGCTGCAAAACTTGATATGACGTGTTAAAGAACGGAATGTATAAAATGTCCGTCTGTGCAAGTTTAAAGCAATTGCAGTACCGGCCTTTCGGTTACACATTATGTGAGTTAAAGTTACCACGTTTCAAAGATAAATACCAGTATACGATGAACACCACGCATAAAATAAATTCTATCATACGGAGAGATCGGGGAAGGGGTGCTGTGTTTCATTTTAATTACGGCTCTGGCCCGGCTTGTGTTTCAACAAGCACGACCCGGAAATAAAAATCAACAGAACAGTCAACCACAATAAAGATTTTTCACTTGTTATTATCCGATTGTCTCTTATAATGAGTTGATTAACCATTCTTAATTTTTTTCTCTTCAGTTATTTCCCTGCTAAACAGGATGCTCGTCTGTTTCGACAAAAGACGAACATTTGGTCGTGCACGGAAGTACAAATTAATCCAAATTAACACTAGGGAGGTTCTCGAAATCCCGATCGACGTTCGACGATCACGAGAAACACTTTCGCCCATATACAGTTATATTATCTTTACTAAATGAGTAAACTTTTCTTGTGATTCTCCGTTTGAGCCCAGTGACAATTCCCAAGACTTGCTACCGACACTATTCATATGCAAATTTAGCGCGAGGCCACTCCTCATTTCTTTACACAAACAGCGAAAAAGACCAAGTGGGTATGATAGACTGATTTTCGCAACATGCACTGTCTGATATATTCAACATTCAATCTGATGACTGCCGCTAAACGAAGGATAACGATACTCCATAAATAAAAGTGGTAAATATCTTTAATGAACAGGTGCGTTTTTATTTTATTTGTTGTACCAATGATCATATTAGAATTCCGCTGGCTTGATACAGATGGATACAAATTATTAACTGATATTCAAAGATAAATATTTGTAAGCTACAGCCATGCATATAATAAATTTTAATATACGGACAGTAGGGATATTTTTTACGGCTTGTTTCCACAAGCGCAACCCCGGAAATAATAATCAACGGGAAAGTCAAGCCCTGAGTAAAACGACAATAAAGATTGTTCAATTGTTATCATTCGATTGTCTCTTATAATTTGTTGATTAACCGTTCCTAATTCTTTTCTCTTCGGTTATTTTTTGTTGAACAGGATGTCCGTCTGTTTCGCCAATTGGCAGCTAATTAATTGAAATGTACAAGACACCGAACACCAGGACTCGACATGAAACACTCAAAAATGAATATTAGCATTAAAATATAAATGTTTGCTCCACGTGGGGCACTTTGGAATGATTGGCAGCTATTAACAAGGCCGAAAAATACCACAGCGGTGATCAACGATCACTCACTACTGTCAACCTACATACGGAATGTAGCCTACCCACAACGGCATGTCATTTTCACGCCGCTCTCTTTTCTGAGAAATTTCCATTCGAGGCGACAGATTTCGCAAAGCGGTAATTACCGGCACTCCATTACCGGGCCGTCCAAACATTAGGAAAATGATAAACATGCACACGTGATTGTGAACACTTACCATTTATTTTATTTAAATGAGTACCGTAATGTATCTTGATTTACTTCTGGACGTTTTTTATCCACAAAGCTGGCCTGTATTCACGCACGGCCACGTGGAGCACTAGCCTTTGTAAACCCGTAAACCACCAGTCAATGCTGTCGAGACTAGCCAGTGACCACATGGAGCGCCAGCCATTGTTAAAAACTCGATGACCGGTCATTGGGTGGTATGCTGTCGGCACTTTTTTCACAGCTGATAATATAATCTTGGGCAGTCCCGCGGTAACCTAGAAGCCTTGCCGGGCTCTGTTGCCGCAGTGTTGCCGCGGTATACTTGTGTTGTCACGAGAACTGTACTGTACATGTGTATGTATAATCTACATCTGTATAAGTAGATAATCATTTGATACTCTTGTGCATGGAAAAGAGTTGAATATCACAGCAGTTAATTTTATTTTCAGCATTTGAAGACCCCACAACACTAGATTGATCTAACCAGCAATGGTAAAAAATATAATTGGAAAAAAATGTATGGAGAGTTTATATCAATATAGTTATACCTCGGGTATAAATAACAGATGATCATGTAATAAAAGAAATAACTTTCTTATCTGATGAAAGTATTTATAATACTAACCCTAACTCTGGGCAGTTTGAAAAGAAAAAAACCTTAATTACCGCCCCTGTCATACCATGCGCTAATTTCGTGATATGACGTTTTCTGTTGCAAAATCTCAACAAAATTACTCATTACCCTCCAGTAAAAGATAACAATAAGGGATATCAGCTCCAAATAGTATTAGAGTACATAACAGGTTGCTTAAAGCTGTAAGTAGATGTTTGAAGTTCTAACAGAATGAACAAAAATACTGTTGTTGTTGTTATTGTTGCTACCATGGCTGGATTTTTACTAATAAAAGAGTTACAATGCGGCCACGGCACATTTCGAAGCATGCGGCGGATTATGAGAAACAAAGTTTCATATTTGAATGACCTATCGCTATCTTTCCTGAAGTATGTTTTAGAGGACTTGTTATGCGAGACACCGCTTGTAAACTGCCAGACCACAGTTCATTTTACAACTGAAAATTCAAGATGTATTGACAGCAACCACGAACACGTGGAGACTACTTTCGGTTTTGACAGATCTCACAGGTTCCTACAATTCTGTGACAAGACAAAGTACAAGTTTCCGATAAAATAGGCATTTATTATCGTTCAAATTCATTCTGTGAAATTTTAGACGAAATAACAAGTCGATTTTCACAGTTTTAATGTCGGACTAATCTTTTTCTCAACAGCGTAGGGATACGACCATTGTGGCAATCTCGTATCGGTAGCCGCAAGTCTTTTATCCTGGGTAATTTACTGTATATCTGACACGGTGTTCTCGGTGGATGTTTCGTGGTTCGGACAAAACACTTTCTAGCCAAATGCACAAAAATCAGATATCAGGACTTGATACCATTTTAATGCTAGTTTTAATGCGGATGTTGACTGTCACTGTAATAATTAAGAAGCTCCGAAGGGTATACAGTTCATGTTGGACCTACATTAGATCTAAGTTGTGTTCATACATCCTATATGAATGAGTCACTTGCAATACCATACTACTGAATATGCAAATGATTTATTATATACTTAGACCAAACCAATGGCCAGTCCTGCCCTACACCGAATGAACCAATGGCAGACATACAACTTTACTATGGAGCTCTTGATAGGCTACATGACAGTAAGCGTATGTAAATCAGTATAAAAGTAGGGCTAATGTATGCATACTTGAGAGATCCCTTTTTAGAAGACTGGAAAATGGTAGAAAAATAAAAAAAATTGTAAAAAAACGCAGCAAGGAAGCAATCAGAGATTGCTCAATTGTATGCCCCCCCCCCCTTCCGCTTTAATCCGACACTGCTCCACCATTGTTCTGTTTTGTATTGGTCTGTGGAGGCCTAATTTGGCTAATTATAAAAATTCTGTTTCAGTCACTTTTTTTGGCATGCCTCGCATAATACATGTACATATTCCACCCGGGACTTTCGCCAAATTCAAAAATGTGACCTGGTTATGAGACCTACATTCCTTGGGAGTATATTGTGGTGAAATTATGAAGCGATCGTGAACTTTGAATTTTGCATCCAATTCACTCTTTTTGGGGCAATTTCATACTTCAGGACCTATGTGATCTACTTTGGAATGTGCTTTGGACAAATAAATATATCCCATTCATTTAGGTTTGATGAACAAAAGGCCATAACTCTTGAAAATATAACCGAAAGCAGAGAAACTTCACGCTGCACAACTATGGGGTACTGACCACATATCATGCAAATTCCATAATTGTCCATACAATATTAACCGAGATCCAGCCCGGACAAGTCCCAATTCACAAAGATTTCAAGAACAAAAGGGCCATAACTCTTGAAATATACGCGAAACGCGGAGAAACTTCACACTGCACAACTACAGGGCACTCACCACATATCCTGCAAATTCCACACTTGTCCATACAATATTAACCGAGATCCAGCCTGGACAAGTCCCAAGTCACAAAGACTTGATGAACAAAGGGCCATAACTCTTGAAAATATATGCGAAACGCGAAGAAACTTCACGCTGCACAACTACAGGGCACTGACCACATACCCTGCAAATTTCATAATTGTCCATACAATATTAACCAAGATCCAGCCCGGACAAGTCCCAATTCATGGAGATTTCAGGAACAAAGGGCCATAACTCTTGAAAATATAGGCGGAACGGGGAGAAACTTTACGCTGCACAACTGTGGGGCACTGACCACATGTCATGCAAATTTCATACTTGTTCATACAATATTAACCAAGATCCAGCCCGGACAAGTCCCATTCACAGAGATTTCAGAAAAAGGGCCATAACTCTTGAAAATGATACTGGAACTCGGAAAAAACTCTACGCTGCACAACTATGAGCCACTGGCCACATTCCATGCAAGTTTCAATCCTGTCCATCAATTATTAACCGAGATATCGCGCGGACAAGAAATTCGGACGGACAGACGGACGGACGGACAAAGCGATCACTATATGCCCCCCCTCTAGTTAGAGGGGGGGCATAATAATTAATGACCGGTTTGACCTGAAAGTCTCAAAGGCACAAGTAAAAAATAAAATTATCATGACCTGTAAATTTCATGAACTTCCTTGCAATAGTTATCGCGATACGGCTTGAACAGACGGACAGACACATCCCCAGGGCCACAACAATACTCCTTAGCCCGTAGGGCTGAGGAGTAAAACACAGAGAGAAGGGTGAAATGAAAATAAAAACATTTATCACTAAGAATAAATTTGTTGGATAAGGGTAGATTTGCCTATGTTTAGCAGAGAGGAGGGAATGCAAATAATACTTTAACACTGTCACTGATGGTCACATAGATGTAGTGAGGTACTCATTAATTTTCAGTTCCAATGTTCCACAGGCCTTGATTTTAGTCAAATTTGTGGGAATCCAAGCCTATAGCCAAGGGTAGAGGGGAAGTTTTGGGTTCGGTGAACCCTCTGTTTGGAAAAAAGAAAAAGAAAAAAAGAGTTTGCCATACAAATGCCCCTTTGAGATAGAAGCGAACCCTCTACTTGTCTCTTTTCTCATATAGCAAACCTCGTGATGTGCCTTTTTGAAGTGAAAGTGAACCACCCCTCAAGATATCCTGGCTACGGCCCTAGAATCCAGACAGATTCTTGAGATTCTACAGGAATCAAAATTTATTATCCTTATACATTGTAAATACATTTGGTCAAAGTTTGCTCAAAGACTGGTTCGCTGGAAATTCCAGGCAATATAGGACCTAATGTCACAGTACAGAGACTGCTCTCGGTCCTAGTATAGCCGCTTAATATTTCGTTCTAACAGCCGTCCCACTTTCGTGGTAGATAAACACAGTGGCCATCTCGATCAGAAATGAAATCACCTATGAATGAAGTTCTGCAACAATGTGATAAATTGGGATTTCTTTCATCCATTAATAATTCACTCACCCCCAATTTTAGGTCAAAATTCAATCAGTCATTCCAATAAATTTGATCACTCTAAAATTCCTACGAAGTAGGCTACCATCTGCAAATTGTCCGCTAGTCAGTCAGTCAGTCAGTCAGTCGGAGTCCATCGGAATCCTTTTGTCGGCAAAATAAGGAGAACCGTTGACATTAGAACCTTGACTTTTTGCATGAAGGTGCATTAGGGGACTGTTACCCGCAAGTTCTGAGCTGACCTACTTTTGATGAAAATTTCTGGTGATTTTTGATGAAAATCACTGGTGATTTTGACTTGGGCCGTGCCCATCTTAATATAGGCAGGATTTCAACTTGGGGCAGGGGGAGTTGAGTCCTAATGCCTACCCTACTTCGTAGGTCCTGTGACGTTAGACACACTGCCATGTAATGAAAATAACAAACAAATAATGGATTATCCGTATGATTTTGGACCATTATGTCAACTTGCGGTTCTAATAAATTTGATCACCCCTATATTTTATGGTGAGAAATTTCACCTCCTGTGATTGAATTATTAGAGGATTTACCGTATTTGGCATTTTCTTTATTTTTAAGTGTTACAATTCGGTGCTTTGCGAATATTAACGTCGGCGGCATATTTACTTCAAAAAGTGAAAAATACCACCCCCCCCCCCCCCTTCAAGAAAAAAGAAAGGTTGGCGGGCCCATTATCCAATAAATTAAACTGAAATAGCTTGGGCGAACACTCTAGCAAATGTGCATGCCTCTATTTAATTCAACCCTGCCCACCATACCCAAAGCCTGTTGCTTAGCTATGAACTTAAAATGAACATATACTGTTTACTGTTTACTGTTTCTCATATGCCAAATAACAATTTGTGCTGTTAAAACTACTGATAATTAGATTAACATCTTAATAAATAGTTTGAACAAACTGTTCAGAAGTAAACAGGTATCAGACACGGGTGAACTTACTTTCGTTTGTCAAACCAGATAGTCTCACACTGTTTGGTTTGAAGAGCAGCCATTATTACATTCACATCATAGTTACCCAGACCAAAAATACTCCGATGAGGATTGATGAAATGGTCCGGAGATAGCCTGTAATCAAAACACAAAGAAGAATTTACAAGATTTAAGGAACTGGTAAACTCATATTTCATGGAAAACTACAGATCAACGCAGGTTACTGTTTACATATGGGCCATCTTCGCTAGCCAAGTCTGTACCATTATGAACCTCCGTACACAGCCTTGGCTGAAATGGCAGCCCTCGCAATTCAGAAAATACATGTAGCCTAAGCAAAAGCACTGGGGAAGCAAATGCAATTTGCTGCAGTTGTTACGGTAGAGCAGATATTTTGGTATGTATTGAATTGAAGTTTCATGATGTTTGTCTATCTCGATCTATGCACCGATAAAGAAAATCAAACCGAAACTGTTTTTCAACTTTAATATGCCAGGCATGTGAGTTTACCCACAAATCGGTACTGATTAGTAGGGACCATGGATCCTCATTCTCTTTGAATAAATACATACTTTTTAGTCTAAATACAGTTCACTGTTATCTATGTGTCATCTTGTTTTGTATTGCCTTGATGAAGTGGTGAATAGCCATTAATGCACCCCTTCACAGTCTATCAGCTTCCATCAGCTCCCCTGAAAGTTGATCGAGGGGAGCGAATATTTGCACCCCTTGATTCCAGAGAGAATTAGGATTTTTTTTTTCTTGGAAATTTCTTCATGAAATCCTCTCATCGACCGTGCCAAGTTCTTTTCCTAGTAGATTGTTCCACATTGCTACTTGGTATGCATGACCATGATGAAGCTCTGTCAATAAGCCAAGTTGTGATGAACACAACTTAAATCAAAAGATTTTCCTTCGGCATTACCACAATTTTTTTTAAGATGTATACTGCGACACTCTTTGAAACTATGCACTATTCAGTATGAAAAAACAACTTAACATATAATTTGTAATATTCGTGAATATAGACATTATTGATCATAATAAAAAAAAATTTTAATGCAAAAATCGACAATTGCAAATCGATCTCCTCACAGAATTGAGGTGTCATTTTTTGCTCTCCTTCAATTCTCAAAAATGAAACACTGTCCCCCCCGCAGGGCAGACAGGTCAAATATTAAAAATTAGTTTGTTTGCGGTAACGCGACTGACCCACTGAAAATGGGAGTGACCCAAATGTTTTTTTCAGATTAATATTTTTTGTTCAAAAGTAAAATCACGAAGAAATTATTCCCATCATTGCTGTTGTTCTTGTCTTCCCATCGGAGAATCGTGCACGCCACAATCACCACCACAACGACAACACACATTCTCCATACAGTAGTTAGTGTTGATTTGTAATGGCAAGTTATATGCTAAGGATTATAACTGTGAAGGAGAGATTAACATTTTAACCTCATTCCCACAGCCACGCATGTTAGTTCCTTCTGCAATATATGGTGAGTGAGTGAGTGAGTAGGATTTAACGTCGTTTTCAACATTGTTTCAGTCATATCACGACGGTGCCTACATGTGCCAGAACACGAGAGTGTCCACAGTTCCTATTATTCTGGACACTGATCAGCCCAGTCTGCAATATATGATATATATATATAGTGGCTTTATATAGGAAAGCCTAAAGTTTCCTAGGAACAAGGTCTGCCACAAATCTGTTTGGAAAAAGTCTGACATCTTTTAAGCCATAAGGTGAAGGAATAGCAGAAGACTCAATTTACAGTGATTCACATAAATTAAATCTTCATTTTCTACCGTACATTTGTCCACAGGATTATCTGTCAATTCAGCCAGCTGTCAAATTTTGGCGTGTTTTAGACGGACAGCCTACCGTGAACAGGAGTCCTGTTCAACGTATTAAAAGGAACCTGAAACACTGCTTTGTGATATGGGCGAGTCGATTCGCACATCATTGGATTCATACTAGTGGAAAATATTATCGGGGAATTTTAATCGAAAAAAAAATAAAAATAATAATAAAAACAACAAGAGACCAAGGGGCTTCAATATACGCCCATGTATCTGGAATTACATTGGTCCAAATTTCAAGGTTGTTTAATAGCCTTGATTCCAATTGGTAGCTAGCCTACAATTTTGTGCTTCTGAGAATGTAACATATAACATATTATATTGAATGATAAACTAAAACGAGCTGAACTCTAGGTAACTAGTTGACCTTGAAGCAAGAGCTGAGAGCTCACATATCCCACACTGAAATCGACAATAGTCAAATAGTTTTCCTGCAAATGGATTCCTTTCAGACGAGAGAACTTTTCATGAAGGAAAAAGAAACTGATGAAGTAAACCTTTGTTCTTGAGTTAATAAACAGGTATGAAGTTCATAAAGGACCCCTTTCCCCGTTAAACTAGTAAATGTATGGTTTTTATTTCACAACAGTTTAACTAAATGTAGCTGTTACAAATATGGGAGACAACTCCACAGGACGAATGCCATATACATGTAGGGGAGAAAATTCTGAATATTCCAACGCATATGGTCAGCTAAACTTGTACTTGATTCAGTTTTGAAGGACTGTGACCTTGACCTTGGACAAATTGATCTCAAAATGTATGGTTCCTCTCTGCCATGCGAGTAAGGTAAGCTTATACTCAAAGTTTGGTACCATTCCATACCTTTGGAACTAGAGCTGTCGCATGAACAAATGTTAATGGATGAATGGACAGAACGCCACATTGCATTACACGACTACGTCTTCGACAGGCATATAATACGAAGCTGCGCATCTGAAAACCCCTCGGCTCTGGGCGCCGGCCATTCATAATGTATTCAATTTGAACCAAGATTTCAGGAACACCAAGCAATCAAGTGACAAATATTCAGATTATGAAAATTTTTGCAATTAGAAATGGCCTCTAAGGTTTCCAATCAGAGAAAGCGGTATTCATTACATAAATCTCTTAATGCATCGATGATGTATATCAAATTTTACATCGAGCATTTGAATATTATCAGAGATAAGAGATCATTAATGATTTTGCATAAATTGAAGATGGCCGCCCATCCTTCCCGCCAGAGGAACTGAAGTGGTTATTCATTGCAAGTCACTTGATACATCGATGCTGTACATGTATACCAAGTTTCATATAGAACACTGAAATGGTATCAAAGATATACATCATTAAAGATTTTGCATAAATTAAAGATGGCCACCAAGGTTTCCGCCCAATCAGAAAAAACAGACCTGTCATTTATGATGCATTGATGATCTATACCAAATTTCACATCGAGCACTTGAACGGTATCAGAGATAGAGATCAATGATTTCGCATAAATTAAAGATGGCCGCCCATCCTTCCCACCACTCAGAGGAACTGATGCGGTTATTCATTGCAAGTCTCTTGATACATCGATGCTGTATACCAAGTTTCGTATAGAACACTGAAATGGTATCAAAGATATGTACATCATTAAAGATTTTGCATAAATTATAGATGGCCACCAAGGTTTGCGCCCAATCAGAAACACCAGAACTGTCATTTATCGTAAGTCTATTGATGCATCGATGATGTATAC